>CAMAOC010000295.1:0-65462 GCA_945859555.1 Megachile ligniseca
TTATTATTATCCTTATTCTACTATTACTACCCCTATTACTCTTGTCTTTATCCTTATAACTATTATTATTATCCTTGTTATTATTATTATTATCGCTATAACTGTTATTATTATCCTTATTACTATTATTATTATCGCTATAAACTGTTATTATTATCCTTATTCTATTATTACTATCCCTATTACTCTTGTCTTTATCCTTATAACTATTATTAGTATCCCTATTACTCTTGTCTTTATCCTTATAACTATTATTAGTATCCCTATTACTCTTGTCTTTATCCTTATAACTATTATTATTATCCTTGTTCTTCTTATTATTATCGCTATAACTGTTATTATTATTCTTAGTACTATTATTATTATCGCTATAACTGCTATTATTATCCTTATTCCATTATTACTATTCGTATTACTCATCTCTTTATCCTTATAACTGTTATTCCTATACTTATATCTATTATTATTGTCGCTATAAATGTTATTATTATCACTATTACTGTTATTACTATTGTTATTACTATTATCATTATCCCTATTCCCCTTGTCTTTATCCTTATAACTATTATCATTATCCTTAATATTATTATTATTATTATCGGTATAACTGTTATTATTATTCTTATTACTATTATTAGTATTGCTATAACCGTTATTATTACCCATATTACTATTATTTATATCGCTATAACTGTTGTTATTATCCTTATTCTATTATTACTATCCCTACTACTCTTGTCTTTATCCTTATGACTATTATTATTTCTATCCTTATTAATGTTATTATTATTGCTATAACTGTTATTATTATCCTTATTCTATTATTACTATCCGTTTTACTCTTGTCTTTATCCTTATAACTATTATTATTAACCTGATTATTATTATTATTATTATCGCTATAACTGTTATTATTATCCTTATTCTACTATTACTACCCCTATTACTCTTGTCTTTATCCTTATAACTATTATTATTATCCTTGTTATTATTATTATTATAGCTATAACTGTTATTATTATCCTTATTACTATTATTATTATCGCTATAACTGTTATTATTATCCTTCTTCTATTGTTACTTTCCGTTTTACTCTTGTCTTTATCCTTGTAACTATTATTATTATCCTTATTACTATTATTATTATCGCTATAACTGTTATTATTATCCTTATTACTATTATTATTATCGCTATAACTGTTATTTTTATCCTTATTCTATTATTACTACCCCTATTACTCTTGTCTTTATCCTTATAACTATTATTATTATCCTTGTTATAATTATTATTATCGCTATAACTGTTATTATTATCCTTATTTCTATTTTTATTATCGCTATAACTGTTATCATTATCCTTATTCTATTATTACTATCTCTATTACTCTAGTCTTTATCCTTATAAATATTATTATTATGCTTGTTATTATTATTATTATCGCTATAACTGTTATAATTATCCTTATTCTATTGTTACTATCTGTATTACTCTTGCCTTTATCCTTATAACTATTATTATTATTATCCTTATTACTATTATTCTTATCGCTGTAACTGTTAATATTATCCTTATTCTATTATTACCACCCCTATTACTCTTGTCTTTATCCTTATAACTATTATTATTATCCTTGTTATTATTATTATTATCGCTATAACTGTTATTATTATCCTTATTACTATTATTATTATCGCTATAACTGTTATTATTATCCTTCTTCTATTGTTACTATCCGTTTTACTCTTGTCTTTATCCTTGTAACTATTATTATGATCCTTATTACTATTATTATTGTCGCTATAACTGTTATTATTACCCATATTACTATTATTATTATCGCTATAACTGTTATTATTATCCTTATTCTTTTATTGCTATCCCTATTACTCTTGCCTTTATCCTTATAACTATTATCATTATCCTTAATATTATTATTATTATCGGTATAACTGTTATTATTATTCTTATTACTATTATTAGTATTGCTATAACCGTTATTATTACCCATATTACTATTATTTATATCGCTATAACTGTTGTTATTATCCTTATTCTATTATTACTATCCCTATTACTCTTGTCTTTATCCTTATGTCTATTATTATTTCTATCCTTATTAATGTTATTATTATTGCTATAACTGTTATTATTATCCTTATTCTATTATTACTATCCGTTTTACTCTTGTCTTTATCCTTATAACTATTATTATTAACCTGATTATTATTATTATTATTATCGCTAACTGTTATTATTATCCTTATTCTATTATTACTACCCCTATTACTCTTGTCTTTATCCTTATAAATATTACTATTATCCTTGTTATTATTACTACTATCGCTATAACTGTTATTATTATCCTTATTACTATTATTATTATCGCTATAACTGTTATTTTTATCCTTCTTCTATTGTTACTATCCGTTCTACTCTTGTATTTATCCTTATAACTATTATTATTATCCTTGTTATAATTATTATTATCGCTATATCTGTTATTATTATCCTTATTTCTATTATTATTATCGCTATAACTGTTATCATTATCCTTATTCTATTATTACTATCTCTATTACTCTAGTCTTTATCCTTATAAATATTATTATTATGCTTGTTATTATTATTATTATCGCTATAACTGTTATAATTATCCTTATTCTATTGTTACTATCTGTATTACTCTTGCCTTTATCCTTATAACTATTATTATTATTATCCCTTATTACTATTATTCTTATCGCTGTAACTGTTAATATTATCCTTATTCTATTATTACCACCCCTATTACTCTTGTCTTTATCCTTATAACTATTATTATTATCCTTGTTATTATTATTATTATCGCTATAACTGTTATTATTATCCTTATTACTATTATTATTATCGCTATAACTGTTATTATTATCCTTCTTCTATTGTTACTATCCGTTTTACTTTTGTCTTTATCCTTGTAACTATTATTATTATCCTTATTACTATTATTATTATCGCTATAACTGTTATTATTACCCATATTACTATTATTATTATCGCTATAACTGTTATTATTATCCTTATTCTTTTATTGCTATCCCTATTACTCTTGCCTTTATCCTTATAACTATTATCATTATCCTTAATATTATTATTATTATCGGTATAACTGTTATTATTATTCTTATTACTATTATTAGTATTGCTATAACCGTTATTATTACCCATATTACTATTATTTATATCGCTATAACTGTTGTTATTATCCTTATTCTATTATTACTATCCCTATTACTCTTGTCTTTATCCTTATGACTATTACTATTTCTATCCTTATTAATGCTATTATTATTGCTATAACTGTTATTATTATCCTTATTCTATTATTACTATCCGTTTTACTCTTGTCTTTATCCTTATAACTATTATTATTAACCTGATTATTATTATTATTATTATCGCTATAACTATTATTATTATCCTTATTCTACTATTACTACCCCTATTACTCTTGTCTTTATCCTTATAACTATTATTATTATCCTTGTTATTATTATTATTATCGCTATAACTGTTATTATTATCCTTATTACTATTATTATTATCGCTATAACTGTTATTATTATCCTTCTTCTATTGTTACTATCCGTTTTACTCTTGTCTTTATCCTTGTAACTATTATTATTATCCTTATTACTATTATTATTATCGCTATAACTGTTATTATTATCCTTATTACTATTATTATTATCGCTATAACTGTTATTATTATCCTTATTCTATTATTACTACCCCTATTACTCTTGTCTTTATCCTTATAACTATTATTATTATCCTTGTTATAATTATTATTATCGCTATATCTGTTATTATTATCCTTATTTCTATTATTATTATCGCTATAACTGTTATCATTATCCTTATTCTATTATTACTATCTCTATTACTCTAGTCTTTATCCTTATAAATATTATTATTATGATTGTTATTATTATTATTATCGCTATAACTGTTATAATTATCCTTATTCTATTGTTACTATCTGTATTACTCTTGCCTTTACCCTTATAACTATTATTATTATCCTTGTTATTATTATTATTATCGCTATAACTGTTATTATTATCCTTATTACTATTATTATTATCGCTATAACTGTTATTATTATCCTTCTTCTATTGTTACTATCCGTTTTACTCTTGTCTTTATCCTTGTAACTATTATTATTATCCTTATTACTATTATTATTATCGCTATAACTGTTATTATTACCCATATTACTATTATTATTATCGCTATAACTGTTATTATTATCCTTATTCTTTTATTGCTATCCCTATTACTCTTGCCTTTATCCTTATAACTATTATCATTATCCTTAATATTATTATTATTATCGGTATAACTGTTATTATTATTCTTATTACTATTATTAGTATTGCTATAACCGTTATTATTACCCATATTACTATTATTTATATCGCTATAACTGTTGTTATTATCCTTATTCTATTATTACTATCCCTATTACTGTTGTCTTTATCCTTATGTCTATTATTATTTCTATCCTTATTAATGTTATTATTATTGCTATAACTGTTATTATTATCCTTATTCTATTATTACTATCCGTTTTACTCTTGTCTTTATCCTTATAACTATTATTATTAACCTGATTATTATTATTATTATTATCGCTAACTGTTATTATTATCCTTATTCTATTATTACTACCCCTATTACTCTTGTCTTTATCCTTATAACTATTACTATTATCCTTGTTATTATTACTACTATCGCTATTACTGTTATTATTATCCTTATTACTATTATTATTATCGCTATAACTGTTATTTTTATCCTTCTTCTATTGTTACTATCCGTTCTACTCTTGTATTTATCCTTATAACTATTATTATTATCGCTATAACTGTTATTATTATCCTTCTTCTATTTTTGCTATCTGTTTTACTCTTGTCTTTATCCTTGTAACTATTATTATTATCCTTATTACTATTATTATTATCGCTATAAGTGTTATTATTATCCTTATTACTATTATTATTATCGCTATAACTGTTATTATTATCCTTATTCTATTATTACTATCCCTATTACTCTTGTCTTTATCCTTATAACTATTATTATTATCCTTGTTCTTCTTATTATTATCGCTATAACTGTTATTATTATTCTTAGTACTATTATTATTATCGCTATAAGTGTTATTATTATTCTTAGTACTATTATTATTATCGCTATAACTGTTATTATTATCCTTATTCCATTATTACTATTCGTATTACTCTTCTCTTTATCCTTATAACTGTTATTCCTATACTTATATCTATTATTATTGTCGCTATAAATGTTATTATTATCACTATTACTGTTATTACTATTCTTATTACTATTATCATTATCCCTATTCCCCTTGTCTTTATCCTTATAACTATTATCATTATCCTTAATATTATTATTATTATCGCTATAACTATTATTATTATCCTTATTCTACTATTACTACCCCTATTACTCTTGTCTTTATCCTTATAACTATTATTATTATCCTTGTTATTATTATTATTATCGCTATAACTGTTATTATTATCCTTATTACTATTATTATTATCGCTATAACTGTTATTATTATCCTTCTTCTATTGTTACTATCCGTTTTACTCTTGTCTTTATCCTTGTAACTATTATTATTATCCTTATTACTATTATTATTATCGCTATAACTGTTATTATTATCCTTATTACTATTATTATTATCGCTATAACTGTTATTATTATCCTTATTCTATTATTACTACCCCTATTACTCTTGTCTTTATCCTTATAACTATTATTATTATCCTTGTTATAATTATTATTATCGCTATATCTGTTATTATTATCCTTATTTCTATTATTATTATCGCTATAACTGTTATCATTATCCTTATTCTATTATTACTATCTCTATTACTCTAGTCTTTATCCTTATAAATATTATTATTATGCTTGTTATTATTATTATTATCGCTATAACTGTTATAATTATCCTTATTCTATTGTTACTATCTGTATTACTCTTGCCTTTATCCTTATAACTATTATTATTATTATCCTTATTACTATTATTCTTATCGCTGTAACTGTTAATATTATCCTTATTCTATTATTACCACCCCTATTACTCTTGTCTTTATCCTTATAACTATTATTATTATCCTTGTTATTATTATTATTATCGCTATAACTGTTATTATTATCCTTCTTCTATTGTTACTATCCGTTTTACTCTTGTCTTTATCCTTGTAACTATTATTATTATCCTTATTACTATTATTATTATCGCTATAACTGTTATTATTACCCATATTACTATTATTATTATCGCTATAACTGTTATTATTATCCTTATTCTTTTATTGCTATCCCTATTACTCTTGCCTTTATCCTTATAACTATTATCATTATCCTTAATATTATTATTATCGGTATAACTGTTATTATTATTCTTATTACTATTATTAGTATTGCTATAACCGTTATTATTACCCATATTACTATTATTTATATCGCTATAACTGTTGTTATTATCCTTATTCTATTATTACTATCCCTATTACTCTTGTCTTTATCCTTATGACTATTATTATTTCTATCCTTATTAATGTTATTATTATTGCTATAACTGTTATTATTATCCTTATTCTATTATTACTATCCGTTTTACTCTTGTCTTTATCCTTATAACTATTATTATTAACCTGATTATTATTATTATTATTATCGCTAACTGTTATTATTATCCTTATTCTATTATTACTACCCCTATTACTCTTGTCTTTATCCTTATAACTATTACTATTATCCTTGTTATTATTACTACTATCGCTATAACTGTTATTATTATCCTTATTACTATTATTATTATCGCTATAACTGTTATCATTATCCTTATTCTATTATTACTATCTCTATTACTCTAGTCTTTATCCTTATAAATATTATTATTATGCTTGTTATTATTATTATTATCGCTATAACTGTTATAATTATCCTTATTCTATTGTTCCTATCCGTATTACTCTTGCCTTTATCCTTATAACTATTATTATTATTATCCTTATTACTATTATTCTTATCGCTATAACTGTTAATATTATCCTTATTACTATTATTATTATCGCTATAACTGTTATTATTATCCTTATTCTATTATTGCTATCCCTATTACTCTTGCCTTTATCCTTATAACTATTATTATTATCCTTGTTATTATTATTATTATCGCTATAACTGTTATTATTATCCTTCTTCTATTTTTGCTATCCGTTTTACTCTTGTCTTTATCCTTGTAACTATTATTATTATCCTTATTACTATTATTATTATCGCTATAAGTGTTATTATTATCCTTATTACTATTATTATTATCGCTATAACTGTTATTATTATCCTTATTCTATCATTACTATCCCTATTACTCTTGTCTTTATCCTTATAACTATTATTATTATCCTTGTTATAATTATTATTATCGCTATAACTGTTATTATTATCCTTATTTCTATTATTATTATCGCTATAACTGTTATCATTATCCTTATTCTATTATTACTATCTCTATTACTCTAGTCTTTATCCTTATAAATATTATTATTATGCTTGTTATTATTATTATTATCGCTATAACTGTTATAATTATCCTTATTCTATTGTTACTATCTGTATTACTCTTGCCTTTATCCTCATAACTATTATTATTATTATCCTTATTACTATTATTCTTATCGCTATAACTGTTAATATTATCCTTATTCTATTATTACCACCCCTATTACTCTTGTCTTTATCCTTATAACTTGTGACGTATCGGTTCAGGGAACGAAAGAAAAGTTCCCTGCGGGGGAGGGCGACCAGGGAAAGTGGCCCTCCGCTTACCGAAGTCTACAATCCACGGACGATTTTTAATCCGGGCGCCAGTGCGTAAGCACTCGTCCAGGGAATACGCCCTTCCGGCAGCTCGTTCGGGAGCGGAACTCAGAGGGGGTCGGTAAGAAGAGAATAAATGACCCGCGAGTATTGGGTAACGATAAACTTTATTCTGGCCGAAATAGGCCGCGACGATCTCAAAAAGAATTCTGAGCCCCTCGCGGTACAACGTACGGTCGGGAGGAGGGTACGCAGTTGCCAATCGCGAGAAGGGTTTCGCGACGCGGGGGCTCACGATACAAAGAAAACGCGGTACGGAATAACCGATATCGGACGCACGCGTAAGGGGAGCACACCCTCTCTGTGGTGTGGACAGAAAGGGGACGCTGGTCCTAAAACCCAAAATACAAAAGAAAGAGGTAACGAAAATTACGGGCGCGCGGCGCAACGCGGCACGGAGGCGCGGAAAAATCGGCGCGAACGCGAACGAAGCGCGGCCTCTCGGGTCCCAGTCGCCGGGGCTGGTGGTCCTACCGCGAGGTACCACCCGCGCACACGCACACTCACAAAAAAAACGCACGGCGGAGTGCGCCGGGATGCAATCCCAAAAAGAAAAGGGTCCTACCTTTGCAGATGGTGGAGGTGGACGCCTTCTCGATATCGGCACACACAAAAAAAAAGGAATCACTCAAAACCAAAAACACACACTATAAACGCAAAAGGGAAAGAAGAAAGAAAAGGGAACGAAAAGAAAACGATATAAAAAACGGAAAACTCGAAAAGGAACGAAAAGGAAAAAAAAACTATAAATGTAACACCGAAACGTTCGGAAATCCAGAAACAAAATCCTCACGGTACCGATCGCGGCTCGCTTGACAAACTTCGCGAATTGATTCCCGATCTTCCGCCCGGTCTCCCGGTGCGCGGGGTTCCCCCACCCCGAGGATTTCGGTGTTGGGGATGGGCCACCGCGCATCCTTTGTCGGCCAGGTCCTGGGGCCCCCTTCGGGTGGTGGCTGGGGGTGGCTTGTCCCCAGGCCTGGCATCCTCTGGTGGTGGGCTGCCGGTCGCCCCCGCGGCAGCAGACGGGGTGGCTCGGCGACCGGACAGCCGGCGGCGTCTTTCTTCCGGTGGACCCATCCCGCGCCTCCGTCACTCGGGTGGAGGTTCCCGTTGCAACCGGGGACACGGGCTCCTCTTCCGTGGCGCTCCTGCGGGAGGGGGGGGGAAAGAGTGGGAGGGCCGCGCGAACACAAAACAACAAAAAAAAAACATTAGCAACACATCCATCCCTCCACACTGCCCCAGCGGCTGGGGTGTCGCTGGGCGGAGGAGGGAGGCCGGCGGGCCTGGTGGCCATTCGTAACGAGGTCAAAGTGTGCCTCGTTACAAACTATTATTATTATCCTTGTTATTATTATTATTATCGCTATAACTGTTATTATTATCCTTATTACTATTATTATTATCGCTATAACTGTTATTATTATCCTTCTTCTATTGTTACTATCCGTTTTACTCTTGTCTTTATCCTTGTAACTATTATTATTATTCTTATTACTATTATTATTATCGCTATAACTGTTATTATTACCCATATTACTATTATTATTATCGCTATAACTGTTATTATTATCCTTATTCTTTTATTGCTATCCCTATTACTCTTGCCTTTATCCTTATAACTATTATTATTATCCTTGTTATTATTATTATTATCGCTATAACTGTTATTATTATTCTTAGTACTATTGTTACTATCCGTATTACTCTTGCCTTTATGCTTATAACTATTATTATTACTATCCTTATTACTGTTATTATTATCGCTATAACTGTTATTATTGTCCTTATTACTATTATTATTATCGCTATAACTGTTATTATTATCCTTCTTCTATTTTTACTATCCGTTTTACTCTTGTCTTTATCCTTGTAACTATTATTATTATCCTTATTACTATTATTATTATCGCTATAAGTGTTATTATTATCCTTATTACTATTATTATTATCGCTATAACTATTATTATTATCCTTATTCTATTATTACTATCCCTATTACTCTTCTCTTTATCCTTATAACTGTTATTCCTATACTTATATCTATTATTATTGTCGCTATAAATGTTATTATAATCACTATTACTGTTATTACTATTCTTATTACTATTATCATTATCCCTATTCCCCTTGTCTTTATCCTTATAACTATTATCATTATACATAATATTATTATTATTATCGGTATAACTGTTATTATTATTCTTATTACTATTATTAGTATTGCTATAACCGTTATTATTACCCATATTACTATTATTTATATCGCTATAACTGTTGTTATTATCCTTATTCTATTATTACTATCCCTATTACTCTTGTCTTTATCCTTATGACTATTATTATTTCTATCCTTATTAATGTTATTATTATTGCTATAACTGTTATTATTATCCTTTATTCTATTATTACTATCCGTTTTACTCTTGTCTTTATCCTTATAACTATTATTATTAACCTGATTATTATTATTATTATTATCGCTATAACTGTTATTATTATCCTTATTCTGTTATTACTACCCCTATTACTCTTGTCTTTATACTTATAACTATTACTATTATCCTTGTTATTATTATTACTATCGCTATAACTGTTATTATTATCCTTATTACTATTATTATTATCGCTATAACTGTTATTTTTATCCTTCTTCTATTTTTACTATCCGTTTTACTCTTGTCTTTATCCTTGTAACTATTATTATTATCCTTATTACTATTATTATTATCGCTATAACTGTTATTATTATCCTTATTCTATTATTACTATCCCTATTATTCTTCTCTTTATCCTTATAATTATTATTATTATGCTTGTTATTATTATTACTATCGCTATAACTGGTATTATTATCCTTATTACTATTATTATTATCGCTATAACTGTTATTTTTATCCTTCTTCTATTGTTACTATCCGTTCTACTCTTGTCTTTATCCTTATAACTATTATTATTATCCTTGTTATTATTATTATTTTCGCTATAACTGTTAGTATTATCCATATTCTATTGTTACTATCCGTATTACTCTTGTATTTATCCCTATAACTTTTATTATTATCCTTATTACCATTATTATTATCTCTATAACTGTTCTTATTACCATTCTTACTGTTATTATTATCGCTATAACTGTTATTATTATCCTTATTACTATTATTATTATCGCTATAACTGTTATTATTATCCTTATTCTATTATTACTATTCGTATTACTCTTCTCTTTATCCTTATAACTGTTATTTCTATACTTATATCTATTATTATTGTCCCTATAAATGTTACTATTATCCTTATTCTATTATTACCACCCCTATTACTCTTGTCTTTATCCTTATAACTATTATTATTATCCTTATTACTATTATTATTATCGCTATAACTGTTATTATTATCCTTCTTCTATCGTTACTATCCGTTCTACTCTTGTCTTTATCCTTATAACTATTATTATTATTATCGCTATAACTGTTACTATTATCCTTATTACTATTATTATTATAGCTATCACTGTTATTATTATCACCATTACTGTTCTTACTATTCTTATTACTATTATCATTATCCCTATTCCTCTTGTCTTTATCCTTATAACTATTATCATTATCCTTATTATTATTATTATTATTACCGCTATAACTGTTATTATTATCCATATTCTATTGTTACTATCCGTATTACTCTTGTATTTATCCTTACAACTTTTATTATTATCCTTATTACCATTATTATTATCTCTATAACTGTTCTTATTACCATTCTTACTGATATTATTATCGCTATAAATGTTATTATTATCCTTATTCTATAATTACTACCCCTATTACTCTTGTCTTTATCCTTATAACTATTATTATTATGCTTGTTATTATTATTACTATCGCTATAACTGGTATTATTATCCTTATTACTATTATTATTATCGCTATAACTGTTATTATTATCCGTATTTCTATTTTTATTATCGCTATAACTGTTATCATTATCCTTATTCTATTATTACTATCTCTATTACTCTAGCCTTTATCCTTATAAATATTATTATTATGCTTGTTATTATTATTATTATCGCTATAACTGTTATAATTATCCTTATTCTATTGTTACTACCCCCATTACTCTTGTCTTTATTCTTATAACTATTATTATTATGCTTGGTATTATTATTACTATCGCTATAACTGTTATTATTATCCTTATTCTATTATTACTATCCGTTTTACTCTTGTCTTTATCCTTATAACTATTATTATTATCCTTGTTATTATTATTATTATCGCTATATCTGTTATTATTACCCTTATTACTGTTATTATTATCGCTATAACTGTTATTATTTTCCTTATTCTATTGTTACTATCCGTATTACTCTTGCCTTTATGCTTATAACTATTATTATTACTATCCTTATTACTGTTATTATTATCGCTATAGCTGTTATAATTATCCTTATTCTATTATTACTATCCGTATTACACTTGTATTTATCCTTATAACTTTTATTAATATCCTTATTACCATTATTATTATCTCTATAACTGCTCTTATTACCATTCTTACTGTTATTATTTTCCTTATTCTATTGTTACTATCCGTATTACTCTTGCCTTTATGCGTATAACTATTATTATTACTATCCTTATTACTGTTATTATTATCGCTATAGCTGTTATAATTATCCTTATTCTATTATTACTATCCGTATTACACTTGTATTTATCCTTATAACTTTTATTAATATCCTTATTACCATTATTATTATCTCTATAACTGCTCTTATTACCATTCTTACTGTTATTATTATCCTTATTCTATGATTACTATCCCTATTACTCTTGGCTTTACCCTTATGACTATTATTGTTGTCCTTATTACTATTATTATTATCGCTATAACTGTTATTATTATCCTTAATTCTATTATTATTATCGCTATAACTGTTATTATTATTCTTTTTACTATTATTACTATCCGTATTACTCTTGCCTTTATCCTTATAACTATTATTATTATCGCTATAACTATTATTGTTATTCTTATTACTATTATTATTATCCCTATTCCTCTTGTCTTTCTCCTTATAACTATTATTATTATCCTTATTATTATTACTATTATCGCTATAACTGTTATTATTATGCTTATTCTATTGTTACTCTCCGTATTACTCTTCTATTTATCCTTATTACTATTATTATTATCGCTGTAACTGTTGCTATTATTGTTAGTACTATTACTATTATCCCTATTCCTCTTGTCTTTATCCTTATAACTATTATTATTATCCTTATTATTATTATTATTATCCCCATAACTGTTATTATTATTCCTATTACTATTATTATTATCCCCATTCCTCTTATCTTTATCCTTATAACTATTATTATTATCGCTATAACTGTTATTATTTTCTTGTTACTATTATTATTATCCCCATTCTTCTTGTCTTTCTCCTTATAACTATCATTATTATCCTTATTACTATTATTATTATCGCTATAACTGTTATTATGATCCTTATTCTATTATTACTATCCGTTTTACTCTTCTCTTTATCCTTATAACTATTATTATTATCCTTGTTATTATTATTATTATCGCTATATCTGTTATTATTATCCTTATTACTGTTATTATTATGGCTATAACTGTTATTATTTTCCTTATTCTATTGTTACTATCCGTATTACTCTTGCCTTTATGCTTATAACTATTATTATTACTATCCTTATTACTGTTATTATTATCGCTATAGCTGTTATAATTATCCTTATTCTATTATTACTATCCGTATTACTCTTGTATTTATCCTTATAACTTTTATTAATATCCTTATTACCATTATTATTATCTCTATAACTGCTCTTATTACCATTCTTACTGTTATTATTATCCTTATTCTATGATTACTATCCCTATTACTCTTGGCTTTACCCTTATGACTATTATTGTTGTCCTTATTACTATTATTATTATCGCTATAACTGTTATTATTATTCTTTTTACTATTATTACTATCCGTATTACTCTTGCCTTTATCCTTATAACTATTATTATTATCGCTATAACTATTATTGTTATTCTTATTACTATTATTATTATCCCTATTCCTCTTGTCTTTCTCCTTATAACTATTATTATTATCCTTATTATTATTACTATTATCGCTATAACTGTTATTATTATGCTTATTCTATTGTTACTATCCGTATTACTCTTCTCTTTATCCTTATTACTATTATTATTATCGCTGTAACTGTTGCTATTATTGTTAGTACTATTAATATTATCCCTATTCCTCTTGTCTTTATCCTTATAACTATTATTATTATCCTTATTATTATTATTATTATCCCCTTAACTGTTATTATTATTCCTATTACTATTATTATTATCCCCATTCCTCTTATCTTTATCCTTATAACTATTATTATTATCGCTATAACTGTTATTATTATCTTGTTACTATTATTATTATCCCCATTCTTCTTGTCTTTCTCCTTATAACTATCATTATTGTCGTTATTATTATTATTATTATCGCTATAACGGTTATTGTTATCCTTATTACTATTATTATTATCCAAATTATTCTTGTCTTTGTCCTCATAACTATTATTATTATCCTTATTACTGTTATTATTATCGCTATAACTGTTATTATTATCTTGTTACTATTATTATTATCCCCATTCTTCTTGTCTTTCTCCTTATAACTATTATTATTATCGCTATAACTGTTATTGTTATCCTTATTACTATTATTATTATTGCTATAACTGTTATTATTATTCCTATTACTATTATTATTATCCCTATTAATCTTGTCTTTATCCTTATAACTATTATTATTATCCTTATTACTATTATTATTATCGCTATAACTGTTATTATTATCCGTAATACTATTATTATTATCGCTATAACTGTTATTATTATTCTTGTTACTATTATTACTATCCGTATTACTCTTGCCTTTATCCTTATATCTATTATTATTAATCCTTATTACTATTATTATTATATCTATAACTGTTATTATTATTCATATTACTATTGCTATTATCCCTATTCCTCTTGTCTTTATCCTTATAAGTATTATTATTATCTTGTTACTATTATTATTATCCCCATTCTTCTTGTCTTTCTCCTTCTAACTATCATTATTATCGTTATTATTATTATTATTATCGCTATAACTGTTATTGTTATCCTTATTACTATTATTATTATCGCTAGAACTGTTCTTATTATTCCTATTACTATTATTATTATCCCCATTCCTCTTATCTTTATCCTTATAACTATTATTATTATCGCTATAACTGTTATTATTATCTTGTTACTATTATTATTATCCCCATTCTTCTTGTCTTTCTCCTTATAACTATCATTATTGTCGTTATTATTATTATTATTATCGCTATAACGGTTATTGTTATCCTTATTACTATTATTATTATCCCTATTATTCTTGTCTTTGTCCTCATAACTATTATTATTATCCTTATTACTGTTATTATTATCGCTATAACTGTTATTATTATCTTGTTACTATTATTATTATCCCCATTCTTCTTGTCTTTCTCCTTATAACTATTATTATTATCGCTATAACTGTTATTGTTATCCTTATTACTATTATTATTATTGCTATAACTGTTATTATTATTCCTATTACTATTATTATTATCCCTATTAATCTTGTCTTAATCCTTATAACTATTATTATTATCCTTATTACTATTATTATTATCGCTATAACTGTTATTATTATCCGTAATACTATTATTATTATCGCTATAACTGTTATTATTATTCTTGTTACTATTATTACTATCCGTATTACTCTTGCCTTTATCCTTATATCTATTATTATTAATCCTTATTACTATTATTATTATATCTATAACTGTTATTATTATTCATATTACTATTGCTATTATCCCTATTCCTCTTGTCTTTATCCTTATAAGTATTATTATTATCTTGTTACTATTATTATTATCCCCATTCTTCTTGTCTTTCTCCTTCTAACTATCATTATTATCGTTATTATTATTATTATTATCGCTATAACTGTTATTGTTATCCTTATTACTATTATTATTATCGCTAGAACTGTTCTTATTATTCCTATTACTATTATTATTATCCCTATTAATCTTGTCTTTATCCTTATAACTATTATTATTATAATTATTACTGTTATTATTATCGCTATAACTGTTATTATTATCTGTAATACTATTATTATTATCGCTATAACTGTTATTATTATTCTTATTACTATTATTACTATCCGTATTACTCTTGCCTTTATCCCTATAACTATTATTATTAATCCTTATTACTATTATTATTATATCTATAACTGTTATTATTATTCATATTACTATTATTACTATCCCTATTATTCTTGTCTTTATTCTTATAACTATTATTATTATCCTTATTACTATTATTATTATCGCTATAACAGTTATTATTGTTGTTATTACTATTACTATTATCCCTATTCCTCTTGTCTTTATCCTTATAACTATTATTATTATCCCTATAACTGTTATTATTATCTTGTTACTATTATTATTATCCCCATTCTTCTTGTCTTTCTCCTTATAACTATTATTATTATCGCTATAACTGTTATTGTTATCCTTATTACTATTATTATTATTGCTATAACTGTTATTATTATTCCTATTACTATTATTATTATCCCTATTAATCTTGTCTTTATCCTTATAACTATTATTATTATCCTTATTACTATTATTATTATCACTATAACTGTTATAATTATCCTTATTCTATTATTACTATCCTAATTACTCTTGCCTTTATCCTTATAATTATTATTATTAATCCTTATTACTATTATTATTATATCTATAACTGTTATTATTATTCATATTACTATTGCTATTATCCCTATTCCTCTTGTCTTTATCCTTATAACTATTATTATTATCTTGTTAACTATTATTATTATCCCCATTCTTCTTGTCTTTCTCCTTATAACTATCATTATTATCGTTATTATTATTATTATTATCGCTATAACTGTTATTGTTATCCTTATTACTATTATTATTATCGCTAGAACTGTTCTTATTATTCCTATTACTATTATTATTATCCCTATTAATCTTGTCTTTATCCTTATAACTATTATTATTATAATTATTACTGTTATTATTATCGCTATAACTGTTATTATTATCTGTAATACTATTATTATTATCGCTATAACTGTTATTATTATTCTTGTTACTATTATTACTCTCAGTATTACTCTTGCCTTTATCCCTATAACTATTATTATTAATCCTTATTACTATTATTATTATATCTATAACTGTTTTTATTATTCATATTACTATTATTACTATCCTTATTATTCTTGTCTTTATCCTTATAACTATTATTATTATGCTTGTTATTATTATTACTATCGCTATAATTGGTATTATTATCCTTATTACTATTATTATTATCGCTATAACTGTTATTTTTATCCTTCTTCTATTGTTACTATCCGTTCTACTCTTGTCTTTATCCTTATAACTATTATTATTATCCTTGTTATTATTATTATTATCGCTATAACTGTTACTATTATCCTTATTGCTATTATTATTATCGCTATAACTGTTAGTAATTATCACCATTACTGTTCTTACTATTCTTATTACTATTTTCATTATCCCTATTCCCCTTGTCTTTATCCTTATAACTATTATCATTATCCTTATTATTATTATTATTATTATTACCGCTATAACTGTTATTATTATCCATATTCTATTGTTACTATCCGTATTACTCTTGTATTTATCCTCATAACTTTTATTATTATCCTTATTACCATTATTATTATATCTATAACTGTTATTATTATTCATATTACTATTGCTATTATCCCTATTCCTCTTGTCTTTATCCTTGTAACTATTATTATTATCGCTATAACTTTTATTATTATCTTGTTACTATTATTATTATCCCCATTCTTCTTGTCTTTATCCTTATAACTATTATTATTATCGCTATAACTGTTATTGTTATCCTTATTACTATTATTATTATCGCTATAACTGTTATTGTTATTCCTATTACTATTATTATTATCCCTATTAATCTTGTCTTTATCCTTATAACTATTATTATTATCCTTTTTACTATTATTATTATCGCTATAACTGTTATTATTATCCTTATTCTACTGGTACTATCCGTTTTACTCATGTCTTTATCCTTGTAACTATTATTATTATCCGTATTACTACTATTATTATCCCTATTCCACTTGTCTTTATCCTTATAACTATTATTATTATCCTTCTTATTATTATTATTATCGCCACAACTGTTATTATTATCCGTATTCTATTGTTACTATCCGTATTACTCTTGTATTTATCCTTATAACTATTATTCTCATACTTATTACTATTATTATTATCTTCATAAATGTTATTATTATCCTTATTCTATTGTTACTGTCCGTATTACTCTTGCCTTTATCCTTATAACTATTATTACTATCCTTATTCCATTATTATTATCCCTATTCCTCCTGTCTTTATTCTTATAACTATCATTATTACCCTTATTACTATTATTATTATCGCTATAATTGTTATTATTATCATTATTACTCTTATTATTATTCTTATTACTATTATTATTATCCCTATTCCTCGTGTCTTTATCCTTATAACTATTACTATTATCCTTATTATTATTATTATTATTATTATCGATATAACTGTTATTTTTATCCTTATTATTATTATTATTATCGCCACAACTGTTATTATTATCCGTATTCTATTGTTACTATCCGTATTACTCTTGTATTTATCCTTATAACTATTATTCTCATACTTATTACTATTATTATTATCTTCATAAATGTTATTATTATCCTTATTCTATTGTTACTATCCGTATTACTCTTGCCTTTATCCTTATAACTATTATTGCTATCCTTATTCCATTATTATTATCCCTATTCCTCCTGTCTTTATTCTTATAACTATCATTATTATCCTTATTACTATTATTATTATCGCTATAATTGTTATTATTATCATTATTACTGTTATTTTTATTCTTATTAATATTATTATTATCGCTATAACTGTTATTACTATCCTTATTACCATTATTATTATCCATATTACTATTATTATTATCCCTATTCCTCTTGTCTTTATCCTTATAACTATTACTATTATCCTTATTATTACTATTATTATCGATATAACTGTTATTACTATCCTTATTCTATTGTTACTATCCGTATTACTCTTGCCTTTATCCTTGTAACTATTATTACTATCCTTATTCTATTGTTACTATCCGTATTACACTTGTCCTTATCCTTATACCTATTATTATTATCCTTATTACTATTATTATTATCGCTATAACTGTTATCATTATCATTATTACTGTTATTTTTATTCTTATTAATATTATTATTATCGCTATAACTGTTATTACTATCCTTATTACCATTATTATTATCTTTATTCTATTATTACTATCCCTATTCCTCTTGTCTTTATCCTTATTACTAATATTATTATCGCTATAACTGTTATTATTATCCTTATTAATATTATTTATATCGCTATAACTATTATTATTATTTTTGTTACTATTATTATTATCGTTATAACTGTTATTATTATCCTTATTCTATTATTATTATCCCTATTCCTCTTGTCTTTATCCTTATTATTACTATTATTATCGATATAACTGTTATTATTATCCTTATTCTATTGTGACTATCCGTATTACTCTTGTCTTTATCCTTATAACTATTATTATTATCCTTATTATTATTATTAGTATCGCTAGAACTATTATTTTTATCCTTATTATTATTATTATTATTGCCATAACTATTATTACTATCCTTATTCTATTGTTACTATCCGTATTACTCTTGTCTTTATCCTTATAACTATTATTATTATCCTTATTACTATTATTATTATCGCTATAACTGTTATTATTATTTTTGTTACTAATATTATTATCGCTATAAATGTTATTATTATCCTTATTCTATTATTACTATCCCTATTCCTCTTGTCTTTATCCTTATAACTATTACTATTATCCTTATTATTATTATTATTATCGATATAACTGTTATTATTATCCTTATTCCATTGTGACTATCCGTATTACTCTTGTCTTGATTCTTATAACTATTAATATTATCGCTATAACTGCTATTATTATTCTTATTACTATTATTATTATCGCTATATCTGTTATTATTATCCATATTCTGTTGTTACTATCCCTATTACTCTTGTCTTTATCCTTATAACTATTATTATTATCCTTATTACTATTATTATTATCGCTATAACTGTTATTATTATTTTTGTTACTAATATTATTATCGCTATAACTGTTATTATTATCCTTATTCTATTATTACTATCCCTATTCCTCTTGTCTTTATCCTTATAACTATTACTATTATCCTTATTATTATTATTATTATCGATATAACTGTTATTATTATCCTTATTCCATTGTGACTATCCGTATTACTCTTGTCTTGATTCTTATAACTATTAATATTATCGCTATAACTGCTATTATTATTCTTATTACTATTATTATTATCGCTATATCTGTTATTATTATCCATATTCTGTTGTTACTATCCCTATTACTCTTGTCTTTATCCTTATAACTATTATTATTATCCTTATTACTATTATTATTATCGCTATAACTGTTATTATTATTTTTGTTACTAATATTATTATCGCTATAACTGTTATTATTATCCTTATTCTATTATTACTATCCCTATTCCTCTTGTCTTTATCCTTATAACTATTATTATTATCCTTATTACTATTATTATTATCGCTATATCTGTTATTATTATCCTTATTAATATTATTTATATCGCTATAACTATTATTATTATTTTTGTTACTATTATTATTATCCCTATTCCTCTTGTCTTTATCCTTATAACTATTACTATTATCCTTATTATTATTATTATTATCGATATAACTGTTATTATTATCCTTATTCTATTGTGACTATCCGTATTACTCTTGTCTTTATCCTTATAACTATTATTACTATCCTTATTCTATTATTATTATCCCTATTCCCCCTGTCTTTATTCTTATAACTATCATTATTATCCTTATTACTATTATTATTATCGCTATAATTGATATTATTATCATTATTACTCTTATTATTATCTCTATTCCGCTTGTCTTTATCCTTATTACTAATATTATTATCGCTATAAATGTCATTATTATCCTTATTCTATTATTACTATCCCTATTCCTCTTGTCTTTATCCTTATTACTAATATTATTATCGCTATAAATGTCATTATTATCCTTATTCTGTTATTACTATCCCTATTCCTCTTGTCTTTATCCTTATAACTATTATTATTATCCTTATTACTATTATTATTATCGCTATATCTGTTATTATTATTTTTGTTACTATTATTATTATTTTTGTTACTATTATTATTATCGCTATAACTGTTATTATTATCCTTATTCTATTATTATTATCCCTATTCCTCTTGTCTTTATCCTTATAACTATTACTATTATCCTTATTATTATTATCGATATAACTGTTATTACTATCCTTATTCTATTGTTACTATCCGTATTACTCTTGCCTTTATCCTTATAACTATTATTACTATCCTTATTCTATTATTATTATCCCTATTCCTCTTGTCTTTATTCTTATAACTATTACTATTATCCTTATTATTATTATTATTATCGATATAACTGTTATTTTTATCCTTATTATTATTATTATTATCGCCATAACTGTTATTATTATCCTTATTCTATTGTTACTATCCGTATTACTCTTGTATTTGTCCTTATAACTATTATTCTCATACTTATTACTATTATTAATATCTTTATAAATGTTATTATTATCCTTATTCTATTGTTACTATCCGTATTACTCTTGCCTTTATCCTTATAACTATTATTACTATCCTTATTCAATTATTATTATCCCTATTCCTCTTGTCTTTATTCTTATAACTATCATTATTATCCTTACTACTATTATTATTATCGCTATAACTGTTATTATTATCATTATTACTCTTATTATTATTCTTATTACTATGAATATTATCCCTATTCCTCGTGTCTTTATCCTTATAACTATTTCTATTATCCTTATTATTATTATTATCGATATAACTGTTATTATTATTCTTATTCTATTGTTACTATCCCTATTACTCTTGTCTTCATTCGTATAACTATTATTATTATCCTTATAACTATTATTATTATCCTTATTCTATTATTATTATCCCTATTCCTCTTGTCTTTATTCTTATAACTATCATTATTATCTTTATTACTATTATTATTATCGCTATAAATGTTATCATTATCATTATTACAGTTATTTTTATTCTTATTAATATTATTTTTATCGCTATAACTGTTATTATTATCATTATTACTCTTATTATTATTCTTATTACTATTATTATTATCGATATAACTGTTATTACTATCCTTATTCTATTGTTACTATCCGTATTATTCTTGCCTTTATCCTTATAACTACTATTACTATCCGTACTACTCTTGCCTTTATCCTTATAACGGTTATTATTATCCTTATTCTATTGTTACTATCCGTATTACTCTTGTCCTTATCCTTATAACTATTATTATTATCCTTCTTATTATTACTATTATCGCTATAACTATTATTTTTATCCTTATTATTATTATTATTATCGCCACAACTGTTATTATTATCCGTATTCTATTGTTACTATCCGTATTTCTCTTGTATTTATCCTTATAACTATTATTCTCATACTTATTACTATTGTTATTATCTTCATAAATGTTATTATTATCCTTATTCTATTGTTACTATCCGTATTACTCTTGCCTTTATCCTTATAACTATTATTATTATCGCTATAACTGTTATTATTATCAAAATTACTCTTATTATTATTCTTATTACTATGAATATTATCTCTATTCCTCGTGTCTTTATCCTTATAACTATTACTATTATCCTAATTATTATTATTATTATCGATATAACTGTTATTATTATCCTTATTCTATTATTATTATCCCTATTCCTCTTGTCTTTATCCTTATAAACATTACTATTATCCTTATTATTATTATTATTATCGATATAACTGTTATTATTATCCTTATTCTATTGTGACTATCCGTATTACTCTTGTCTTCATCCTTATAACTATTATTCTTATACTTATTACTATTATTATTACCGCTGTAAATGTTATTATTATCATTATTACTGTTATTATTATTCTTATTACCATTATTATTATCCCTATTCCTCTTGTCTTTATCCTAATAACTTTTATTATTATCCTTATTATTATTATTATTAGCGCTTTAACTGTTATTATTATCCTTATTCTATTGTTAATATCCGTATTCCTCTTGTCTTTATCCTTATAACTATTATTATTATCCTTATTCCATTGTTACTATCCGTATTACTCTTGTTTTGATTCTTATAACTATTATTATTATCGCTATAACTGCTATTATTATTCTTATTACTATTATTATTATCGCTATATCTGTTATTATTATCCTTATTCTATTATTATTATCCCTATTCCTCTTGTCTTTATCCTCATAACTATTACTATTATGCTTATTATTATTATTATTATCGATATAACTGTTATTATTATCCTTATTCTATTGTTACTATCCGTATTACTCTTGCCTTTATCCTTATAACTTTTATTGTTATCCTTATTACCATTATTATTATCTTTATTCTATTATTACTATCCCTATTCCTCTTGTCTTTAACCTTATTACTAATGTTATTATCGCTATAAAGGTCATTATTATCCTTATTCTATTATTACTATCCCTATTCATCTTGTCTTTATCCTTATAACTATTATTATTATCCTTATTACTATTATTATTATCGCTATAACTGTTATTATTATCCTTATTCTATTATTACTATCCCTATTCCTCTTGTCTTTATCGTTATAACTATTATTATTATCCTTATTACTATTATTATTATCGCTATAACTGTTATTATTATCCTTATTAATATTATTTATATCACTATAACTATTATTATTATTTTTGTTACTATTATTATTATCGCTATAACTGTTATTATTATTCTTATTACTATTATTATTATCCTTATTCTATTGTTACTATCCGCATTACTCTTGCCTTTATCCTTATAACTATTATTATTATCCTTACTATTATTATTATTATCGCTATAACTGTTATTATTATCCTTATTGTATTGTTACTAGCCGTATTACTCTTGCCTTTATCCTTATAACTATTATTATTATCCTTATTCCATTGTTACTATCCGTATTACTCTTGTTTTGATTCTTATAACTATTATTATTATCGCTATAACTGCTATTATTATCCTTATTACTATTATTATTATCGCTATAACTGTTATTATTATCCTTATTCTATTATTACTATCCCTATTCCTCTTGTCTTTATCGTTATAACTATTATTATTATCCTTATTACTATTATTATTATCGCTATAACTGTTATTATTATCCTTATTAATATTATTTATATCGCTATAACTATTATTATTATTTTTGTTACTATTATTATTATCGCTATAACTGTTATTATTATCCTTATTACAATTATTATTATCCCTATTCCTCTTGTCTTTATCCTAATAACTTTCATTATTATCCTTATTATTATTATTATTATCGCTATAACTGTTATTATTATCCTTATTCTATTGTTTCTATCCGTATTCCTCTTGTCTTTATCCTTATAACTATTATTATCCTTATTCCATTGTTACCATCCGTATTACTCTTGTCTTGATTCTTATAACTATTATTATTATCGCTATATCTGTTATTATTATCCATATTCTGTTGTTACTATGCATATTACTCTTGTCTTTATCCTTATAACTATTATTATTATCGCTATAACTGTTACTATTATTCTTATTACAATTATTATTATCCCTATTCCTCTTGTCTTTATCCTAATAACTTTCATTATTATCCTTATTATTATTATTATTATCGCTATAACTGTTATTATTATCCTTATTCTATTGTTTCTATCCGTATTACTCTTGCCTTTATCCTTATAACTATTATTACTATCCTTATTCTATTATTATTATCCCTATTCCTCTTGTCTTTATTCTTATAACTATCATTATTATCTTTATTACTATTATTATTATCGCTATAACTGTTATTATTATCAAAATTACTCTTATTATTATTCTTATTACTATGAATATTATCTCTATTCCTCGTGTCTTTATCCTTATAACTATTACTATTATCCTAATTATTATTATTATTATTATCGATATAACTGTTATTATTATCCTTATTCCATTGTTACTATCCGTATTACTCTTGTCTTGATTCTTATAACTATTATTATTATCGCTATAACTGCTATTATTATTCTTATTACTATTATTATTATCCCTATTCCTCTTGTCTTTATCCTTATAACTATTATTATTATCGCTATAACTGTTACTATTATTCTTATTCTACTGTTACTATCCGTATTACTCTTGCCTTTATCCTTATAACTTTTATTGTTATCCTCATTACCATTATTATTATCTTTATTCTATTGTTACTATCCGTATTACTCTTGCCTTTATCCTTATAACTATTATTACTATCCTTATTCTATTATTACTATCCGTATTACTCTTGTCTTTATCCTTATAACTATTATTATTATCCTTATTACTATTATTATTATCGCTATAACTGTTATTATTTTTTTTGTTACTATTAGTATTATTTTTGTTACTATTATTATTATCGCTATAACTGTTATTATTATCCTTATTCTATTTTTATTATAACTATTCCTCTTGTCTTTATCCTTATAACTATTACTACTATCCTTATTATTATTATTATTATCGATATAACTGTTATTATTATCTTTATTCCATTGTGACTATCCGTATTACTCTTGTCTTGATTCTTATAACTATTAATATTATCGCTATAACTGCTATTATTATTCTTATTACTATTATTATTATCGCTATATCCGTTGTTATTATCCATATTCTGTTGTTACTATCCCCTATTACTCTTGTCTTTATCCTTATAACTATTATTATTATCCTTATTACTATTATTATTATCGCTATAACTGTTATTATTATTTTTGTTACTAATATTATTATCGCTATAACTGTTATTATTATCCTTATTCTATTATTACTATCCCTATTCCTCTTGTCTTTATCCTTATAACTATTATTCTCATATTTATTACTATTATTATTATCTTTATAAATGTTATTATTATCCTTATTCTATTGTTACTATCCGTATTACTCTTGCCTTTATCCTTATAACTATTATTACCATCCTTATTCTATTATTATTATCCCTATTCCCCCTGTCTTTATTCTTATAACTATCATTATTATCCTTATTACTATTATTATTATCGCTATAATTGATATTATTATCATTATTACTCTTATTATTATCCCTATTCCTCTTGTCTTTATCCTTATAACTATTATTATTATCCTTATTACTATTATTATTATCGGTATAACTGTTATTATTATTTTTGTTACTAATATTATTATCGCTATAACTGTTATTATTATCCTTATTCTATTATTACTATCCCTATTCCTCTTGTCTTTATCCTTATAACTATTATTCTCATATTTATTACTATTATTATTATCGCTATAAATGTTATCATTATCATTATTACTGTTATTTTTATTCTTATTAATATTATTATTATCGCTATAACTGTTATTATTATCCTTATTACCATTATTATTATCTTTATTCTATTATTACTATCCCTATTCCTCTTGTCTTTATCCTTATTACTAATATTATTATCGCTATAAATGTCATTATTATCCTTATTCTATTATTACTATCCCTATTCCTCTTGTCTTTATCATTATAACTATTATTATTATCCTTATTACTATTATTATTATCGCTATAACTGTTATTATTATTTTTGTTACTATTATTATTATCGCTATAACTGTTATTATTATCCTTATTAATATTATTTATATCGCTATAACTATTATTATTATTTTTGTTACTATTATTATTATCGCTATAACTGTTATTATTATCCTTATTCTATTATTATTATCCCTATTCCTGTTGTCTTTATCCTTATTATTACTATTATTATCGATATAACTGTTATTATTATCCTTATTCTATTGTGACTATCCGTATTACTCTTGTCTTTATCCTTATAACTATTATTATTATCCTTATTATTATTATTAGTATCGCTATAACTATTATTTTTATCCTTATTATTATTATTATTATTGCCATAACTATTATTACTATCCTTATTCTATTGTTACTATCCGTATTACTCTTGTCTTTATCCTTATAACTATTATTATTATCCTTATTACTATTATTATTATCGCTATAACTGTTATTATTATCATTATTACTCTTATTATTACTCTTATTACTATTATTATTATCCCTATTCCTCTTGTCTTTATCCTTATAACTATTACTATTATCCTTATTATTACTGTTATTATCGATATAACTGTTATTATTATCCTTATTCTATTGTTACTATCCGTATTACTCTTGCCTTTATCCTCATAACTATTATTACTATCCTTATTCTAATGTTACTATCCCTATTCCTCTTGTCTTTATCCTTATAACTATTATTATTATCCTTATTACTATTATTATTATCGCTATAACTGTTATTATTATTTTTGTTACTATTATTATTATCGCTATAACTGTTATTATTATCCTTATTCTATTATTACTATCCCTATTCCTCTTGTCTTTATCCTTACAACTATTATTATTATCCTTATTACTATTATTATTATCGCTTTAACTGTTATTATTATCCTTATTAATATTATATATCGCTATAACTATTATTATTATTTTTGTTACTATTATTATTATCGCTATAACTGTTATTATTATCCTTATTTTATTATTATTATCCCTATTCCTCTTGTCTTTATCCTTATTATTACTATTATTATCGATATAACTGTTATTATTATCCTTATTCTATTGTGACTATCCGTATTACTCTTGTCTTTATCCTTATAACTATTACTATTATCCTTATTATTATTATTAGTATCGCTATAACTATTATTTTTATCCTTATTATTATTATTATTATTGCCATAACTATTATTACTATCCTTATTCTATTGTTACTATCCGTATTACTCTTGTCTTTATCCTTATAACTATTATTATTATCCTTATTACTATTATTATTATCGCTATAACTGTTATTATTTTTTTTGTTACTATTAGTATTATTTTTGTTACTATTATTATTATCGCTATAACTGTTATTATTATCCTTATTCTATTTTTATTATCCCTATTCCTCTTGTCTTTATCCTTATAACTATTACTATTATCCTTATTATTATTATTATTATCGATATAACTGTTATTATTATCCTTATTCCATTGTGACTATCCGTATTACTCTTGTCTTGATTCTTATAACTATTAATATTATCCTATAACTGCTATTATTATTCTTATTACTATTATTATTATCGCTATATCTGTTATTATTATCCATATTCTGTTGTTACTATCCCTATTACTCTTGTCTTTATCCTTATAACTATTATTATTATCCTTATTACTATTATTATTATCGCTATAACTGTTATTATTATTTTTGTTACTAATATTATTATCGCTATAACTGTTATTATTATCCTTATTCTATTATTACTATCCCTATTCCTCTTGTCTTTATCCTTATAACTATTATGCTCATACTTATTACTATTATTAATATCTTTATAAATGTTATTATTATCCTTATTCTATTGTTACTATCCGTATTACTCTTGCCTTTATCCTTATAACTATTATTATTATCCTTATTATAATTATTATTATCGCTATGACTGTTATTATTTTCCTTCTTCTATTGTAACTAACCGCATTACTCTTGTATTTATCCTTATAAGTATTATTGTTGTCCTTATTACTATTATTATGATCGCTATAAATGTTATCATTATCATTATTACTGTTATTTTTATCCTTATTACTATTATTATTATCGCTATAACCGTTATTATTATCCTTATTCTATTGTTACTATCCGCATTGCTCTTGCCTTTATCTTTATAACTTTTATTATTATCCTTATTACCATTATTATTATCTCTATAACTGTTCTTATTATCATTCCTACTGTTATTATTATCGCTATAACTGTTATTATTATCTTTATTCTATTATTACTATTCCTATTCCACTTGTCTTTATCCTTATAACTATTATTATTATCCTTATTATTATTATTACTATCGCTATAACTGTTATTATTATTCTTATTACTATCATTATTATCGCTATAACTGTTATTATTGTCCTTATTCTATTATTACTATCCGTATTACTCTTCTCTTTATCCTTATAACTGTTATTATTATCCTTATTATTACTATTATTATCGATATAACTGTTATTATTATCCTTATTCTATTGTTACTATCCGTATTCCTCTTGTCTTTATCCTTATAACTATTATTATTATCGCTATAACTGTTATTATTATTTTTGTTACTATTATTATTATCGCTATAAACTGTTATTATTATTCTTATTCCATTATTAATATTCGTGTTACTCTTCTCTTTATTTTTATAACTATTATTCGAATACTTCTTACTATTATTATTATCGGTATAAATGTTATTATTATCCTTATTCTATTGTTACTATCCGTATTCCTCTTGTCTTTATCCTTATAACTATTATTATTATCGCTATAACTGTTATTATTATTCTTATTCCATTATTAGTATTCGTATTACTCTTCTCTTTGTCTTTATAACTATTATTCGAATACTTCTTACTATTATTATTATCCCTATAAATGTTATCATTATCATTATTACTGTTATTTTTATTCTTATTCCTATTATTATTATCGTTATAACTGTTATTATTATCCTCAGTCTCTTGTGACTATCCGTATTACTCTTGTCTTTATCCTTATAACTGTTATTATTATCCTTATTATTACTATTATTATCGATATAACTGTTATTATTATCCTTAGTCTATTGTTACTATCCGTATTCCTCTTGTCTTTATCCTTATAACTATTATTATTATCGCTATTACTGTTATTATTGTTTTTGTTACTATTATTATTATCGCTATAACTGTCATTATTATCCTTATTCTATTATTACTACCCCTATTTCTCTTGTCTTTATCCTTATAACTATTATTATTATCCTTGTTATTATTATTATTATCGCTATAACTGTTATTATTATCCTTATTACTATTATTATTATCGCTATAACTGTTATTATTATTCCTGTTACTATTATTACTATCCGTATTACTCTTGCCTTCATCCTTATAACTATTAATATTATCCTTATTATTATTATTATTATCGCTATAACTGATATTATTATCGTTATTACTATTATTATTATCGCTATAACTGTTATTATTATCCCTATTCTATTTTTACTATCCGTATTACTCTTGTCTTTATCCTTATAACTATTATCATTATCCTTATTCCATTGTTACTATCCGTATTACTCTTGTCTTGATTCTTATAACTATTATTATTATCGCTATAACTGCTATTATTATTCTTATTACTATTATTATTATCGCTATATCTGTTATTAATATCCATATTCTGTTGTTACTATCCGTATTACACTTGTCTTTATCCTTATAACTATTATTATTATCCTTATTACTATTATTATTATCGCTATAACTGTTATTATTATTCATATTACTATTATTATTATCGCTATAAATGTTATCATTATCATTATTACTGTTATTTTTATTCTTATTCCTATTATTATTATCGTTATAACTCTTATTATTATCCTCAGTCTCTTGTGACTATCCGTATTACTCTTGTCTTTATCCTTATAACTATTACTATTCATCCTTATTACTATTATTATTATCGCTATGACTGTTATTATTATCCTTAATACTATTATTATTATCGTTATAACTGTTATTATTATTCTTGTTACTATTATTACTATCCGTATTACTCTTGCCTTCATCCTTATAACTATTAATATTATCCTTATTATTATTATTATTATCGCTATAACTGTTATTATTATCGTTATTACTATTATTATTATCGCTATAACTGTTATTATTATCCTTATTCTACTGTTACTATCCGTTTTACTCTTGTCCTTATCCTTATAACTATAATTATTTTCTTTATTATCATTATTATTATCGCTATAACTGTTATTGTTATCCTTATTACTATTATTATTATCGCTATAACTGTTATTATTATCCTTATTCTATTGTTTCTATTCGTATTACTCTTGTCTTTATCCTTATAACTATTATTATGAATCCTTATTACTATTATTATTAGCGCTATAACTGTTACTATTATTCTTATTACTATTGTTACTATCCGTATTACTCCTGTCTTTATTCCTATAACTATTATTATTAATCCTTATTACTGTTATTATTATCGCTATAACTGTTATTATTATCCTTATTCTACTGTTACTATCCGTTTTACTCTTGTCCTTATCCTTATAACTATTATTATTTTCTTTATTATCATTATTATTATCGCTATAACTGTTATTGTTATCCTTATTACTATTATTATTATCGCTATAACTGTTATTATTATCCTTATTCTATTGTTTCTATTCGTATTAGTCTTGTCTTTATCCTTATAACTATTATTATGAATCCTTATTACTATTATTATTAGCGCTATAACTGTTACTATTATTCTTATTACTATTGTTACTATCCGTATTACTCCTGTCTTTATTCCTATAACTATTATTATTATTATCCTTATTACTATTATTATTATTGCTATAACTGTTATTATTGTCCTTATTCTATTGTTACTATCCGTTTACTCTTGTCTTTATCCTTGCAACTATTATTATTATCCTTATTACTATTATTATTATCGCTATAACTGTCATTATTATCCTTATTCTATTATTACTACCCCTATTTCTCTTGTCTTTATCCTTATAACTATTATTATTATCCTTGTTATTATTATTATTATCGCTATAACTGTTATTATTATCCTTATTACTATTATTATTATCGCTATAACTGTTATTATTATTCCTGTTACTATTATTACTATCCGTATTACTCTTGCCTTCATCCTTATAACTATTAATATTATCCTTATTATTATTATTATTATCGCTATAACTGTTATTATTATCGTTATTACTATTATTATTATCGCTATAACTGTTATTATTATCCTTATTCTACTGTTACTATCCGTTTTACTCTTGTCCTTATCCTTATAACTATTATTATTATAATCTTTATTATCATTATTATTATCGCTATAACTGTTATTGTTATCCTTATTACTATTATTATTATCGCTATAACTGTTATTATTATTCCTGTTACTATTATTACTATCTGTATTACTGTTGCCTTCATCCTTATAACTATTAATATTATCCTTATTACTATTATTATTATCGCTATAACTGATATTATTATCCTTATTCTACTGTTACTATCCGTTTTACTCTTGTCTTTATCCTTGTAACTATTATTATTATCCTTAGTACTATTATTATTATCGCTATAACTGTTATTATTATCCCTATTCTATTTTTACTATCCGTATTACTCTTGTCTTTATCCTTATAACTATTATCATTATCCTTATTCCATTGTTACTATCCGTATTACTCTTGTCTTGATTCTTATAACTATTATTATTATCGCTATAACTGCTATTATTATTCTTATTACTATTATTATTATCGCTATATCTGTTATTAATATCCATATTCTGTTGTTACTATCCGTATTACACTTGTCTTTATCCTTATAACTATTATTATTATCCTTATTACTATTATTATTATCGCTATAACTGTTATTATTATTCATATTACTATTATTATTATCGCTATAAATGTTATCATTATCATTATTACTGTTATTTTTATTCTTATTCCTATTATTATTATCTTTATAACTCTTATTATTATCCTCAGTCTCTTGTGACTATCCGTATTACTCTTGTCTTTATCCTTATAACTGTTATTATTATCCTTATTATTACTATTATTATCGATATAACTGTTATTATTATCCTTATTCTATTGTTACTATCCGTATTCCTCTTGTCTTTATCCTTATAACTATTATTATTATCGCTATAACTGTTTATTATTATTTGTTACTATTATTATTATCGCTATAACTGTTATTATTATTCTTATTCCATTATTAGTATTCGTATTACTCTTCTCTTTGTATTTATAACTATTATTCGAATACTTCTTACTATTATTATTATCCCTATAAATGTTATCATTATCATTATTACTGTTATTTTTATTCTTATTCCTATTATTATTATCGTTATAAACTGTTATTATTATCCTCAGTCTCTTGTGACTATCCGTATTACTCTTGTCTTTATCCTTATAACTATTATTATTATCCTTATTCTATTGTTACCATCCGAATTACTCTTGTCCTTATCCTTCTAACTATTATTATTATCCTTATTATTATTATTATTATTATCGATATAACTGTTATTATTATCCTTATAACTACTATTACTATCCTTATTCTATTGTTACTATCCGTATTACTCTTGTCTTTATCCTTATAACTATTATTTTTATCCTTATTATTATTGTTATTATCGCTATAACTGTTACTATTATCCTTATTCTATTGTTACTATCCGTATTACTCTTGTATTTATCCTTATAACTATTATTCTCATACTTATTACTATTATTATTATCATTATTACTCATATTATTATTCTTATTACTATTATTGTTATCCCTATTCCTCGTGTCTTTATCCTTATAACTATTACTATTCATCCTTATTACTATTATTATTATCGCTATGACTGTTATTATTATCCTTAATACTATTATTATTATCGTTATAACTGTTATTATTATTCTTGTTACTATTATTACTATCCGTATTACTCTTGCCTTTATCCTTATACTATTATTATTATGCTTATTGCTATTATTATTAGCGGTATAACTGTTAATATCATTCTTATTACTATTATTATTATCCCTATTCCTCTTGTCTTTATCCTTATAACTATTATTATTGTCCTTATTATTATTATTATTATCGCTATATCTGTTATTATTATCCTTATTCTATTGTTACTATCCGCATTACTCTTGTCTTTATCCTTATAACTATTATTATTATCCTCATTATTATTATTATCATCGCTATAACTGTTATTATTTTTCCTATTACTATTATTATTATCCCGATTCCTCTTGTCTTTATCCTTATAACTATTATTGTTGTCCTTATTACTATTATTATTATCGCTATAACTGTTATTATTGTCCTTATACTATTATTACTATCCGTATTACTCTTCTCTTTATCCTTATAACTGTTATTCCTATACTTATATCTATTATTATTATCGCTATAACTGTTATTATTATCCTTATTCTATTGTTTCTATCCGTATTACTCTTGTCTTTATCCTCATAACTATTATTATTATCCTTATTATTATTATCGCTATAACTGTTATTATTATTGTTAGTACTATTATTATTATCGCTATAACTATTATTATTATCCTTATTATTATTATTATTATCGCTATTACTGTTATTATTATTCTTGTTACTAGTATTATTATCCCTATTCCTCTTGTCTTTCTCCTTATAACTATTATTATTGCCCTTATTATTATTATTATTATGGCTATAACTGTTATTATTGTCCTTGTTCTATTATTACTATCCGTATTACTCTTCTCTTTATCCTTATGTAACGTCTCTGGACCTAGGTACAGATATTTACAGCGCTCGTGAGGCAAAGAGCGGTATTTACCTACTGAACGACTCGATTATTAATAAACTAATTCTAAAGATTGTGGGATTCGTGTGGTGTGCGGTTAAGAATTGAAATTCACAGGTCAATACCTTTCAACAAAAGGTTTATTCAATAAATAATGATGATGCTGATGATGATTTAACAATTAACAATTATAACAATTAAAGAAAAGTATAAATATCTAATATAGTGACATAAATAATGGACGACTAACTCAAAAGAACTAAAATATATTTTGTCGTAATAAAGAACAAAAAGATATATATATATATATATATATATATATATATATATATAATTTAAATAATACGCGTTCGTGAATGCAAAATGTAACTAACAAAATAGGATAGGCTAGATAATGCTTCGCGACAAATCCTACCTAAATCTGATTCTCGTTCAAAGCTAACTATTCTCCTTCGCAAAAATTAATGAGATTCTATATGTTGAGAGTTTAAGATTTGATACTCTGAAATTAACGCAATTATAATATTCGACGCAATTTACACGGTTCGCAATTTAGCTCTATGTTGAATCCTACCTAAGTCTGATTTCTTTAGAAGCTAATTAACGCAGTTTCGAGATTGACAATTTTTGATTTCTGTTTCTGTAATATGAACGATACGTCTACAGTCTAAACTCTATAACGAATCCTACCTAAGTTTGATTCTGTTTCTGGAATTTACTGAGTACTCTTTTACGAATTTGACAATATTAATATTTGTAATTATGATTTTAACGCGATGTAGTCGACTACGTGGTTTTTGACAGAACAATCCTTTTTAAATGACAAAATATCTTAACGTTTCGAAGTCCTAGGATTTGAAGTTAATGTAAAGTTTAGTTATCTTCATCGGAACAATTACTCTTTAATTAGTTTGACTCGACAACTAATTGTCCAAGACCCTTTTTTGCCAAATCGCACATTGACACCCAAAACCAGATCGCTTAATTGGGGAGCCTGTTGTTCACTGGCTACTAGAAACGACCCAACGACCCAGAATCAGATGAACAGTATACGTTCGACAGGGTAGCAAATAAAAATTGATTTTAATTATTAAATCGGAATTACTGAACTGCCGCCCAAAAGACACGGGCTTCAGACACCAAGCCGCTCAAAATGGGGAGCCTGCTTTTGGCTGGCTACGATACTACCCAGAGCGAACCCCGAGAATCTGATGGCGCGTTTAGTAACACGACAAAAATTGCAATATATCTGAGAGTAGCTGAGAGCTCTCGTTTCGATGTCTCAACCTTCCCTGGCGCTGAGTATAGCTCTCTCCTGACGGAGTTTCAGATACAAGACCGCTTGAATGGGGAGCCTGTTGTTCACTGGCTACTAGAACGACCCGGCGATCAGGTATCTAAATGGCGTATAACCCGCACTTCCAAAAAAGAATTAAGAATCTATTTGGCTCTTGATCAGCGAAAATTGTTCCGGATAGTATTACGACATGTGTATAGCTCGACTGTGAAAATTGTTCTGCGATCTAGGCTGATTTCGACCGGCCTTATATACTCGAAGTCCTTTCACTTTTCAAGGTCTGGAAATCTACCCTTATGTTCGTCGTATAAAATATGCGTATGATTTTAACATATAATATATATATAAAACATTAATTAATAAAGTAAATGAGTTTCTGACATTATTAATAGAGTCTGCGGAATAGTAACTAATGTTTGTAATATAGAAATAACAAATTAATAGCGTTTTAAATGAAATAGACACGCCGCTGTCCTTTTCGCACGATTTCTATAAGAATCTACGCTATATGTTCAAGCATATGATCTCGCGGAATATTCCTATGAATAATTTTACAATTGTATTGTTTATTTAGTTTGAACGAATGATTCTTGACTTCGAGTATCGATATTCAAATTCAACATAATATTGGCTATTTTTGTATATGGTGTTTCTTTTAAATAATTAACGATTTTAATGTGTTATAATATAGTTGATTGAAAATATATCATCTATCTTTCTCTAGAGATAGCGCGTCGATTCTAAGAAATCCTGTGCTAGCGTCGTAGCACGTAGTACATCATGTATCGAAATTTTCCGTACGAAACATTTACGATATAATATTTATTCGACAAAAATAATATTCGGATTTGATTCCTAATAGCTCAGCTCTAACATATAATTAATTATCTTCCTACATATTGATTTCGCAAATAATTATTTAATAACTTTTTTTTTTTTGTATCTAGTAACGTTGTTAACTAAAATATATATTTATAATACGCTATAAATGGAATAATAAATGAATCAAATGTTCAGTGATATTTAACTAAATATTTAACTAGACAGTCTATATGTTTGCTAAAAATAATTATTTAATAATATAGTCTTTGTAAATTGAGAAAGTACATATAGATATGTGTTACCGACAGTTAAACCAAATTCTACGATGATTGACATGTCTAAAGTCGCGGTCGGTAATAGAAAAATCGCGGTCGATAATTGAAATCTATAATACCTTTGAATAGCTTAACTTTCGGACATTTCTGAGGGCGACAAAAAAAACAAAAAATTCTTCAGGGATGTTACACTTATAACTGTTATTCCTATACTTATATCTATTATGATTATCGCTATAACTGTTATTATTATCCTTATTCTATTGTTACTATCCGTATTATTCTTGTCTTTATCCTTATAACTATTATTATTATCCTTATTATTATTATTATTATCGCTATAACTGTTATTATTTTTCCTATTACTATTATTATTATCCCTATTCCTCTTGTCTTTATCCTTATAACTATTATTCTTATTCATATTACTATTATTATTATCGCTATGACTGTTATTATTATCCTTATTATTATTATTTTTATCGCTATAACTGTTATTATTTTTCTTATTACTAATATTATTATCCCTATTCCTCTTGTCTTTATCCTTATAACTATTATTGTTGTCCTTATTACTATTATTATTATCGCTATAACTGTTATTATTGTCCTTATACTATTATTACTATCCGTATTACTCTTCTCTTTATCCTTATAACTGTTATTCCTATACTTATATCTATTATTATTATCGCTATAACTGTTATTATTATTCTTATTACTATTATTATTATCCCCATTCCCCTTGTCTTTATCCTTATAACTATTATCATTATCCTTATTATTATTATTATTATCGCTATAACTGTTATCATTATTCCTATTACTATTATTATTATCCCTATTCCTCTTGTCTTTATCCTTATAAGTATTATTATTATCCTTATTACTATTTTTATTATCGCTATAACTGTTGTTATTATTCTTATTACTATTATTATTATCCCCATTCCCCTTGTCTTTATCCTTGTAACTATTATCATTATCCATATTATGATTATTATTATCGCTATAACTGTTATTATTATTCCTATTACTATTATTATTATCCCTATTCCTCTTGTCTGTCTCCTTATAACTATTATTATTATCGCTATAACTGTTATTATTGTCCTTATACTATTATTACTATCCGTATTACTCTTCTCTTTATCCTTATAACTGTTATTCCTATACTTATATCTATTATTATTATCGCTATAACTGTTATTATTATCCTTATTCTATTGTTTCTATCCGTATTACTCTTGTCTTTATCCTCATAACTATTATTATTATCCTTATTATTATTATCGCTATAACTGTTATTATTATTGTTAGTACTATTATTATTATCGCTATAACTATTATTATTATCCTTATTATTATTATTATTATCGCTATTACTGTTATTATTATTCTTGTTACTAGTATTATTATCCCTATTCCTCTTGTCTTTCTCCTTATAACTATTATTATTGCCCTTATTATTATTATTATTATGGCTATAACTGTTATTATTGTCCTTGTTCTATTATTACTATCCGTATTACTCTTCTCTTTATCCTTATGTAACGTCTCTGGACCTAGGTACAGATATTTACAGCGCTCGTGAGGCAAAGAGCGGTATTTACCTACTGAACGACTCGATTATTAATAAACTAATTCTAAAGATTGTGGGATTCGTGTGGTGTGCGGTTAAGAATTGAAATTCACAGGTCAATACCTTTCAACAAAAGGTTTATTCAATAAATAATGATGATGCTGATGATGATTTAACAATTAACAATTATAACAATTAAAGAAAAGTATAAATATCTAATATAGTGACATAAATAATGGACGACTAACTCAAAAGAACTAAAATATATTTTGTCGTAATAAAGAACAAAAAGATATATATATATATATATATATATATATATAATTTAAATAATACGCGTTCGTGAATGCAAAATGTAACTAACAAAATAGGATAGGCTAGATAATGCTTCGCGACAAATCCTACCTAAATCTGATTCTCGTTCAAAGCTAACTATTCTCCTTCGCAAAAATTAATGAGATTCTATATGTTGAGAGTTTAAGATTTGATACTCTGAAATTAACGCAATTATAATATTCGACGCAATTTACACGGTTCGCAATTTAGCTCTATGTTGAATCCTACCTAAGTCTGATTTCTTTAGAAGCTAATTAACGCAGTTTCGAGATTGACAATTTTTGATTTCTGTTTCTGTAATATGAACGATACGTCTACAGTCTAAACTCTATAACGAATCCTACCTAAGTTTGATTCTGTTTCTGGAATTTACTGAGTACTCTTTTACGAATTTGACAATATTAATATTTGTAATTATGATTTTAACGCGATGTAGTCGACTACGTGGTTTTTGACAGAACAATCCTTTTTAAATGACAAAATATCTTAACGTTTCGAAGTCCTAGGATTTGAAGTTAATGTAAAGTTTAGTTATCTTCATCGGAACAATTACTCTTTAATTAGTTTGACTCGACAACTAATTGTCCAAGACCCTTTTTTGCCAAATCGCACATTGACACCCAAAACCAGATCGCTTAATTGGGGAGCCTGTTGTTCACTGGCTACTAGAACGACCCAACGACCCAGAATCAGATGAACAGTATACGTTCGACAGGGTAGCAAATAAAAATTGATTTTAATTATTAAATCGGAATTACTGAACTGCCGCCCAAAAGACACGGGCTTCAGACACCAAGCCGCTCAAAATGGGGAGCCTGCTTTTGGCTGGCTACGATACTACCCAGAGCGAACCCCGAGAATCTGATGGCGCGTTTAGTAACACGACAAAAATTGCAATATATCTGAGAGTAGCTGAGAGCTCTCGTTTCGATGTCTCAACCTTCCCTGGCGCTGAGTATAGCTCTCTCCTGACGGAGTTTCAGATACAAGACCGCTTGAATGGGGAGCCTGTTGTTCACTGGCTACTAGAACGACCCGGCGATCAGGTATCTAAATGGCGTATACCCGCACTTCCAAAAAAGAATTAAGAATCTATTTGGCTCTTGATCAGCGAAAATTGTTCCGGATAGTATTACGACATGTGTATAGCTCGACTGTGAAAATTGTTCTGCGATCTAGGCTGATTTCGACCGGCCTTATATACTCGAAGTCCTTTCACTTTTCAAGGTCTGGAAATCTACCCTTATGTTCGTCGTATAAAATTATGCGTATGATTTTAACATATAATATATATATAAAACATTAATTAATAAAGTAAATGAGTTTCTGACATTATTAATAGAGTCTGCGGAATAGTAACTAATGTTTGTAATATAGAAATAACAAATTAATAGCGTTTTAAATGAAATAGACACGCGCTGTCCTTTTCGCACGATTTCTATAAGAATCTACGCTATATGTTCAAGCATATGATCTCGCGGAATATTCCTATGAATAATTTTACAATTGTATTGTTTATTTAGTTTGAACGAATGATTCTTGACTTCGAGTATCGATATTCAAATTCAACATAATATTGGCTATTTTTGTATATGGTGTTTCTTTTAAATAATTAACGATTTTAATGTGTTATAATATAGTTGATTGAAAATATATCATCTATCTTTCTCTAGAGATAGCGCGTCGATTCTAAGAAATCCTGTGCTAGCGTCGTAGCACGTAGTACATCATGTATCGAAATTTTCCGTACGAAACATTTACGATATAATATTTATTCGACAAAAATAATATTCGGATTTGATTCCTAATAGCTCAGCTCTAACATATAATTAATTATCTTCCTACATATTGATTTCGCAAATAATTATTTAATAACTTTTTTTTTTTTTGTATCTAGTAACGTTGTTAACTAAAATATATATTTATAATACGCTATAAATGGAATAATAAATGAATCAAATGTTCAGTGATATTTAACTAAATATTTAACTAGACAGTCTATATGTTTGCTAAAAATAATTATTTAATAATATAGTCTTTGTAAATTGAGAAAGTACATATAGATATGTGTTACCGACAGTTAAACCAAATTCTACGATGATTGACATGTCTAAAGTCGCGGTCGGTAATAGAAAAATCGCGGTCGATAATTGAAATCTATAATACCTTTGAATAGCTTAACTTTCGGACATTTCTGAGGGCGACAAAAAAAACAAAAAATTCTTCAGGGATGTTACACTTATAACTGTTATTCCTATACTTATATCTATTATGATTATCGCTATAACTGTTATTATTATCCTTATTCTATTGTTACTATCCGTATTATTCTTGTCTTTATCCTTATAACTATTATTATTATCCTTATTACTATTTTTGTTATCGCTATAACTGTTGTTATTATTCTTATTACTATTATTATTATCCCCATTCCCCTTGTCTTTATCCTTATAACTATTATCATTATCCTTATTATTATTATTATTATCGCTATAACTGTTATTATTATTCCTATTACTATTATTATTATCCCTATTCCTCTTGTCTTTATCCTTATAAGTATTATTATTATCCTTATTACTATTTTTGTTATCGCTATAACTGTTGTTATTATTCTTATTACTATTATTATTATCCCCATTCCCCTTGTCTTTATCCTTATAACTATTATCATTATCCTTATTATTATTATTATTATCGCTATAACTGTTATTATTATTCTTGTTACTATTATTACTATCCGTATTACTCTTGCCTTTATCCTTATAACTATTATTATTATGGTTATTATTATTATTATTATCGCTATAACTGATAGTGTTATCCTTATTACTATTATTATTATCGCTATAACTGTTATTATTATCCTTATTCTATAATTACAATCCGTATTACTCTTCTCTTTATCCTTATAACTGTTATTCCTATACTTATATCTATTATAATTATCGCTATAAATGTTATTATTATCACTATTACTGTTATTACTATTCTTATTACTAATATTATTATCCCCATTCCCCATGTCTCTATCCTTATAACAATTATCATTATCCTTATAATTACTATTATTATCGCTACAACTGTTATTATTATTCCTATTCCTATTATTATTATCCCTATTCCTCTTGTCTTTATCCTTATGAGTATTATTATTATCCTTATTATTCTTATTATTATCGCTATAACTGTTATTATTTTTCCTATTACTATTATTATTATCCCTATTCCTCTTGTCTTTATCCTTATAACTATTATTATTATCCTTATTACTATTATTATTATACCTATAACTGTTATTATTATTGCTATTACTATTATTATTATCGTTATAACTGTTATTATTATTCTTGTTACTATTATTATTATCCCTATTCCTCTTGTCTTTCTCCTTATAACTATTATTATTCATCCTTATTACTATTATTATTATCGCTATGACTGTTATTATTATCCTTAATACTATTATTATTATCGTTATAACTGTTATTATTATCCTTATTCTATTGTTTCTATCCGTATTACTCTTGTCTTTATCCTCATAACTATTATTATTATCCTTATTATTATTATTATTATCGCTATAACTGTTATTATTATCCTTATTCTATTGTTACTATCCGCATTACTCTTGTCTTTATCCTTATAACTATTATTATTATCCTTATTATTATTATTATTATCGCTATAACTGTTATTATTATTCCTATTACTATTATTATTATCCCTATTCCTCTTGTCTTTATCCTTATAAGTATTATTATTATCCTTATTACTATTTTTGTTATCGCTATAACTGTTGTTATTATTCTTATTACTATTATTATTATCCCCATTCCCCTTGTCTTTATCCTTATAATTATTATCATTATCCTTATTATTATTATTATTATTATTATCGCTATAACTGTTATTATTATTCCTATTACTATTATTATTATCCCTATTCCTCTTGTCTTTATCCTTATAACTATTATTATTATCCTTAATACTATTATTATTATTGCTATAACTGTTATTATTATCCTGAATACTATTATTATTATCGCTATCACTGTTATTATTATTCTTGTTACTATTATTATTATCCCTATTCCTCTTGTCTCTCTCCTTATAACTATTATTATTGCCCTTATTACTATTATTATTATCGCTATAACCGTTATTATTGTCCTTATACTATTATTACTATACGTATTACTCTTCTCTTTATCCTTATAACTGTTATTCCTATACTTATATCTATTATTATTATCGCTATAAATGTTATTATTATCACTATTACTGTTATTACTATTCTTATTACTAATATTATTATCCCCATTCCCCATGTCTCTATCCTTATAACAATTATCATTATCCTTATAATTACTATTATTATCGCTACAACTGTTATTATTATTCCGATTCCTATTATTATTGTCCCTATTCCTCTTGTCTTTATCCTTATAAGTATTATTATTATCCTTATTATTCTTATTATTATCGCTATAACTGTTATTATTTTTCCTATTACTATTATTATTATCCCTATTCCTCTTGTCTTTATCCTTATAACTATTATTATTTTCCTTATTACTATTATTATTATTGCTATAAATGTTATTATTATCCTGAATACTATTATTATTATCACTATAACTGTTATTATTATTCCTATTACTATTATTATTATCGCTATAACTGTTATTATTATTGTTATTACTATTATTATTATCGCTATAACTGTTATTATTATTCCTATTCCTATTATTATTATCCCTATTCCTCTTGTCTTTATCCTTATAACTATTATTATTATCCTTATTACTATTTTTATTATCGCTATAACTGTTGTTATTATTCTTATTCTATTGTTAATACCCGGATTATTCTTGTCTTTATCCTTATAACTATTATTATTATCCTTATTATTATTATTATTATTATCGACATAACTGTTATTAATACCCTTATTCTATTCTGACTATCCATATTACTCTTGTCTTTATCCTTATAACTATTATTCTTATTCATATTACTATTACTATTATCCTTGTAACTATTATTATTATCCTTATTACTATTATTATTATCGCTACAACTGTTATTATTATTGCTATTACTATTATTATTATCGCTATAACTGTTATTATTATTCTTGTTACTATTATTATTATCCCTAATCCTCTTGTCTTTCTCCTTATAACTATTATTATTGCCCTTATTACTATTATTATTATCGCTATAACTGTTATTATTGTCCTTATACTATTATTACTATCCGTATTACTCTTCTCTTTATCCTTATAACTGTAATTCCTATACTTATATCTATTATTATTATCGCTATAACTGTTATTATTATCCTTATTCTATTGTTAATATCCGTATTATTCTTGTCTTTATCCTTATAACTATTATTATTATCCTTATTATTATTATTATTATTATCGACATAACTGTTATTAATATCCTTATTCTATTCTGACTATCCATATTACTCTTGTCTTTATCCTTATAACTATTATTCTTATTCATATTACTATTACTATTATCCTTGTAACTATTATTATTATCCTTATTACTATTATTATTATCGCTACAACTGTTATTATTATTGCTATTACTATTATTATTATCGCTATAACTGTTATTATTATTCCTATTACTATTATTATTATCCCTATTCCTCTTGTCTTTATCCTTATAACTATTATTATTATCCTTAATACTATTATTATTATTGCTATAACTGTTATTATTATCCTGAATACTATTATTATTATCGCTATAACTGTTATTATTATTCCTATTACTATTATTATTATCGCTATAACTGTTATTATTATTGTTATTACTATTATTATTATCGCTATAACTGTTATTATTATTCTTGTTACTATTATTATTATCGCTATCACTGTTATTATTATTCTTGTTACTATTATTATTATCCCTATTCCTCTTGTCTTTCTCCTTATAACTATTATTATTGCCCTTATTACTATTATTATTATCGCTATAACCGTTATTATTATTCTTGTTACTATTATTACTATCCGTATTACTCTTGCCTTTATCCTTATAACTATTATTATTATCGTTATTATTATTATTATTATTATCGCTATAACTGTTATTGTTATCCTTATTACTATAATTATTATCGCTATAACTGTTATTATTATCCTTATTCTATTGTTTCTAACCGTATTACTCTTGTCTTTATCCTCATAACTATTATTATTATCCTTATTATTATTATTATTATCGCTATAACTGTTATTATTATTCCTATTAGTATTATTATTATCCCTATTCCTCTTGTCTTTTTACTTATAAGTATTATTATTATCCTTATTACTATTTTTATTATCGCTATAACTGTTGTTATTATTCTTATTACGATTATTATTATCCCCATTCCCCTTGTCTTTATCCATATAACTATTATCATTATCCTTATTATTATTATTATTATCGCTATAACTGTTATTATTATTCCTATTACTATTATTAGTATCCCTGTTCCTCTTGTCTTTATCCTTATAACTATTATTATTATCGCTATAAGTGTTATTGTTATCCTTATTATTATTATGATTATCGCTATAGCTGTTATTATTATCCTTATTCTATTGTTTCTATCCGTATTACTCTTGTCTTTATCGTCATAACTATTATTATTATCCTTATTATTATTATTATTATCGCTATAACTGTTATTATTATTCCTATTAGTCTTATTATTATCCCTATTCCTCTTGTCTTTATCCTTATAACTATTATTATTATCCTTATTACTATTATTATTATCGCTATAACTGTTATTATTATTCCTATTACTATTAATATTATCCCTATTCCTCTTGTCTTTATCCTTATAAGTATTATTATTATCCTTATTACTATTTTTGTTATCGCTATAACTGTTGTTATTATTCTTATTACGATTATTATTATCCCCATTCCCCTTGTCTTTATCATTATAACTATTATCATTATCCTTATTATTATTATTATTATCGCTATAACTGTTATTATTATTCCTATTACTATTATTATTATCCCTATTCCTCTTGTCTTTATCCTTATAACTATTATTATTATCCTTAATACTATTATTATTATTGCTATAACTGTTATTATTATCCTGAATACTATTATTATTATCGCTATCACTGTTATTATTATTCTTGTTACTATTATTATTATCCCTATTCCTCTTGTCTCTCTCCTTATAACTATTATTATTGCCCTTATTACTATTATTATTATCGCTATAACCGTTATTATTGTCCTTATACTATTATTACTATACGTATTACTCTTCTCTTTATCCTTATAACTGTTATTCCTATACTTATATCTGATATTATTATCGCTATAAATGTTATTATTATCACTATTAGTGTTATTACTATTCTTATTACTAATATAATTATCCCCATTCCCCATGTCTTTATCATTATAACTATTATCATTATCCTTATTATTATTATTATTATCGCTATAACTGTTATTATTATTCTTGTTACTATTATTACTATCCGTATTACTCTTGCCTTTATCCTTATAACTATTATTATTATGGTTATTATTATTATTATTATCGCTATAACTGTTAGTGTTATCCTTATTACTATTATTATTATCGCTATAACTGTTATTATTATCCTTATTCTATAATTACAATCCGTATTACTCTTCTCTTTATTCTTATAACTGTTATTCCTATACTTATATCTATTATTATTATCGCTATAAATGTTATTATTATCACTATTACTGTTATTACTATTCTTATTACTAATATTATTATCCCCATTCCCCATGTCTCTATCCTTATAACAATTATCATTATCCTTATAATTACTATTATTATCGCTACAACTGTTATTATTATTCCTATTCCTATTATTATTATCCCTATTCCTCTTGTCTTTATCCTTATAAGTATTATTATTATCCTTATTATTCTTATTATTATCGCTATAACTGTTATTATTTTTCCTATTACTATTATTATTATCCCTATTCCTCTTGTCTTTATCCTTATAACTATTATTATTTTCCTTATTACTATTATTATTATTGCTATAACTGTTATTATTATCCTGAATACTATTATTATTATCACTATAACTGTTATTATTATTCCTATTACTATTATTATTATCGCTATAACTGTTATTATTATTGTTATTACTATTATTATTATCGCTATAACTGTTATTATTATTCCTATTCCTATTATTATTATCCCTATTCCTCTTGTCTTTATCCTTATAACTATTATTATTATCCTTATTACTATTTTTATTATCGCTATAACTGTTGTTATTATTCTTATTCTATTGTTAATATCCGGATTATTCTTGTCTTTATCCTTATAACTATTATTATTATCCTTATTATTATTATTATTATTATCGACATAACTGTTATTAATACCCTTATTCTATTCTGACTATCCATATTACTCTTGTCTTTATCCTTATAACTATTATTCTTATTCATATTACTATTACTATTATCCTTGTAACTATTATTATTATCCTTATTACTATTATTATTATCGCTACAACTGTTATTATTATTGCTATTACTATTATTATTATCGCTATAACTGTTATTATTATTCTTGTTACTATTATTATTATCCCTAATCCTCTTGTCTTTCTCCTTATAACTATTATTATTGCCCTTATTACTATTATTATTATCGCTATAACTGTTATTATTGTCCTTATACTATTATTACTATCCGTATTACTCTTCTCTTTATCCTTATAACTGTAATTCCTATACTTATATCTATTATTATTATCGCTATAACTGTTATTATTATCCTTATTCTATTGTTAATATCCGTATTATTCTTGTCTTTATCCTTATAACTATTATTATTATCCTTATTATTATTATTATTATTATCGACATAACTGTTATTAATATCCTTATTCTATTCTGACTATCCATATTACTCTTGTCTTTATCCTTATAACTATTATTCTTATTCATATTACTATTACTATTATCCTTGTAACTATTATTATTATCCTTATTACTATTATTATTATCGCTACAACTGTTATTATTATTGATGTTACTATTATTATTATCGCTATAACTGTTATTATTATTCCTATTACTATTATTATTATCCCTATTCCTCTTGTCTTTATCCTTATAACTATTATTATTATCCTTAATACTATTATTATTATTGCTATAACTGTTATTATTATCCTGAATACTATTATTATTATCGCTATAACTGTTATTATTATTCCTATTACTATTATTATTATCGCTATAACTGTTATTATTATTGTTATTACTATTATTATTATCGCTATAACTGTTATTATTATTCTTGTTACTATTATTATTATCGCTATCACTGTTATTATTATTCTTGTTACTATTATTATTATCCCTATTCCTCTTGTCTTTCTCCTTATAACTATTATTATTGCCCTTATTACTATTATTATTATCGCTATAACCGTTATTATTATTCTTGTTACTATTATTACTATCCGTATTACTCTTGCCTTTATCCTTATAGCTATTATTATTATCGTTATTATTATTATTATTATTATCGCTATAACTGTTATTGTTATCCTTATTACTATAATTATTATCGCTATAACTGTTATTATTATCCTTATTCTATTGTTTCTAACCGTATTACTCTTGTCTTTATCCTCATAACTATTATTATTATCCTTATTATTATTATTATTATCGCTATAACTGTTATTATTATTCCTATTAGTATTATTATTATCCCTATTCCTCTTGTCTTTTTACTTATAAGTATTATTATTATCCTTATTACTATTTTTATTATCGCTATAACTGTTGTTATTATTCTTATTACGATTATTATTATCCCCATTCCCCTTGTCTTTATCCATATAACTATTATCATTATCCTTATTATTATTATTATTATCGCTATAACTGTTATTATTATTCCTATTACTATTATTAGTATCCCTGTTCCTCTTGTCTTTATCCTTATAACTATTATTATTATCGCTATAAGTGTTATTGTTATCCTTATTATTATTATGATTATCGCTATAGCTGTTATTATTATCCTTATTCTATTGTTTCTATCCGTATTACTCTTGTCTTTATCGTCATAACTATTATTATTATCCTTATTATTATTATTATTATCGCTATAACTGTTATTATTATTCCTATTAGTCTTATTATTATCCCTATTCCTCTTGTCTTTATCCTTATAACTATTATTATTATCCTTATTACTATTATTATTATCCCTATTCCTCTTGTCTTTATCCTTATAAGTATTATTATTATCCTTATTACTATTTTTGTTATCGCTATAACTGTTGTTATTATTCTTATTACGATTATTATTATCCCCATTCCCCTTGTCTTTATCATTATAACTATTATCATTATCCTTATTATTATTATTATTATCGCTATAACTGTTATTATTATTCCTATTACTATTATTATTATCCCTATTCCTCTTGTCTTTCTCCTTATAACTATTATTATTCATCCTGATTACTATTATTATTATCGCTATGACTGTTATTATTATCCTTAATACTATTATTATTATCGTTATAACTGTTATTATTATTCTTGTTACTATTATTATTATCCCTATTCCTCTTGTCTTTCTCCTTATAACTATTATTATTCATCCTTATTCTATTGTTTCTATCCGTATTACTCTTGTCTTTATCCTCATAACTATTATTATTATCCTTATTATTATTATTATTATCGCTATAACTGTTATTATGATCCTTATTCTATTGTTACTATCCGTATTACTCTTGTCTTTATCCTTATAACTATTATCATTATCCTTATTATTATTATTATTATCGCTATAACTGTTATTATTATTCCTATTACTATTATTATTATCCCTATTCCTCTTGTCTTTATCCTTATAACTATTATTATTATCCTTAATACTATTATTATTATCGCTATAACTGTTATTATTATTCTTGTTACTATTATTATTATCCCTATTCCTCTTGTCTTTCTCCTTATAACTATTATTATTCATCCTGATTACTATTATTATTATCGCTATGACTGTTATTATTATCCTTAATACTATTATTATTATCCCCATTCCCCTTGTCTTTATCATTATAACTATTATCTTTATCCTTATTATTATTATTATTATCGCTATAACTGTTATTATTATTCCTATTACTATTATTATTCTCCCTATTCCTCTTGTCTTTTTCCTTATAAGTATTATTATTATCCTTATTACTATTTTTATTATCGCTATAACTGTTGTTATTATTCTTATTACGATTATTATTATCCCCATTCCCCTTGTCTTTATCCATATAACCATTATCATTATCCTTATTATTATTATTATTATCGCTATAACTGTTATTATTATTCCTATTACTATTATTATTATCCCTATTCCTCTTGTCTTTATCCTTATAACTATTATTATTATCCTTAATACTATTATTATTATCGCTATAACTGTTATTATTATTCTTGTTACTATTATTATTATCCCTATTCCTCTTGTCTTTCTCCTTATAACTATTATTATTCATCCTGATTACTATTATTATTATCGCTATGACTGTTATTATTATCCTTAATACTATTATTATTATCCCCATTCCCCTTGTCTTTATCATTATAACTATTATCATTATCCTTATTATTATTATTATTATCGCTATAACTGTTATTATTATTCCTATTACTATTATTATTATCCCTATTGCTCTTGTCTTTCTCCTTATAACTATTATTATTCATCCTGATTACTATTATTATTATCGCTATGACTGTTATTATTATCCTTAATACTATTATTATTATCGTTATAACTGTTATTATTATTCTTGTTACTATTATTACTATCCGTATTACTCTTGCCTTTATCCTTATCACTATTATTATTATCGTTATTATTATTATTATTATCGCTATAACTGTTAATGTTATCCTTATTACTATAATTATTATCGCTATAACTGTTCTTATTATCCTTATTCTATTGTTTCTATCCGTATTACTCTTGTCTTTATCCTCACAACTATTATTATTATCCTTATTATTATTATCGCTATAACTGTTATTATTATTCCTATTAGTATTATTATTATCCCTATTCCTCTTGTCTTTATCCTTATAACTATTATTATTATCCTTATTACTATTATTATTATCGCTATAACTGTTATTATTATTGCTATTACTATTATTATTATCGATATAACAGTTATTATTATTCTTGTTACTATTATTATTATCCCTATTCCTCTTGTCTTTCTCCTTATAACTATTATTATTCATCCTGATTACTATTATTATTATCGCTATGACTGTTATTATTATCCTTAATACTATTATTATTATCGTTATAACTGTTATTATTATTCTTGTTACTATTATTATTATCCCTATTCCTCTTGTCTTTCTCCTTATAACTATTATTATTCATCCTTATTCTATTGTTTCTATCCGTATTACTCTTGTCTTTATCCTCATAACTATTATTATTATCCTTATTATTATTATTATTATCGCTATAACTGTTATTATGATCCTTATTCTATTGTTACTATCCGCATTACTCTTGTCTTTATCCTTATAACTATTATCATTATCCTTATTATTATTATTATTATCGCTATAACTGTTATTATTATTCCTATTACTATTATTATTATCCCTATTCCTCTTGTCTTTATCCTTATAACTATTATTATTATCCTTAATACTATTATTATTATCGCTATAACTGTTATTATTATTCTTGTTACTATTATTATTATCCCTATTCCTCTTGTCTTTCTCCTTATATCTATTATTATTCATCCTGATTACTATTATTATTATCGCTATGACTGTTATTATTATCCTTAATACTATTATTATTATCCCCATTCCCCTTGTCTTTATCATTATAACTATTATCTTTATCCTTATTATTATTATTATTATCGCTATAACTGTTATTATTATTCCTATTACTATTATTATTCTCCCTATTCCTCTTGTCTTTTTCCTTATAAGTATTATTATTATCCTTATTACTATTTTTATTATCGCTATAACTGTTGTTATTATTCTTATTACGATTATTATTATCCCCATTCCCCTTGTCTTTATCCATATAACCATTATCATTATCCTTATTATTATTATTATTATCGCTATAACTGTTATTATTATTCCTATTACTATTATTATTATCCCTATTCCTCTTGTCTTTATCCTTATAACTATTATTATTATCCTTAATACTATTATTATTATCGCTATAACTGTTATTATTATTCTTGTTACTATTATTATTATCCCTATTCCTCTTGTCTTTCTCCTTATAACTATTATTATTCATCCTGATTACTATTATTATTATCGCTATGACTGTTATTATTATCCTTAATACTATTATTATTATCCCCATTCCCCTTGTCTTTATCATTATAACTATTATCATTATCCTTATTATTATTATTATTATCGCTATAACTGTTATTATTATTCCTATTACTATTATTATTATCCCTATTGCTCTTGTCTTTCTCCTTATAACTATTATTATTCATCCTGATTACTATTATTATTATCGCTATGACTGTTATTATTATCCTTAATACTATTATTATTATCGTTATAACTGTTATTATTATTCTTGTTACTATTATTACTATCCGTATTACTCTTGCCTTTATCCTTATCACTATTATTATTATCGTTATTATTATTATTATTATCGCTATAACTGTTAATGTTATCCTTATTACTATAATTATTATCGCTATAACTGTTCTTATTATCCTTATTCTATTGTTTCTATCCGTATTACTCTTGTCTTTATCCTCACAACTATTATTATTATCCTTATTATTATTATCGCTATAACTGTTATTATTATTCCTATTAGTATTATTATTATCCCTATTCCTCTTGTCTTTATCCTTATAACTATTATTATTATCCTTATTACTATTATTATTATCGCTATAACTGTTATTATTATTGCTATTACTATTATTATTATCGATATAACAGTTATTATTATTCTTGTTACTATTATTATTATCCCTATTCCTCTTGTCTTTCTCCTTATAACTATTATTATTCATCCTGATTACTATTATTATGATCGCTATGACTGTTATTATTATCCTTAATACTATTATTATTATCGTTATAACTGTTATTATTATTCTTGTTACTATTATTATTATCCCTATTCCTCTTGTCTTTCTCCTTATAACTATTATTATTCATCCTTATTCTATTGTTTCTATCCGTATTACTCTTGTCTTTATCCTCATAACTATTATTATTATCCTTATTATTATTATTATTATCGCTATAACTGTTATTATTATCCTTATTCTATTGTTACTATCCGCATTACTCTTGTCTTTATCCTTATAACTATTATTATTATCCTTATTATTATTATTATTATCGCTATAACTGTTATTATTATTCCTATTACTATTATTATTATCCCTATTCCTCTTGTCTTTATCCTTATAAGTATTATTATTATCCATATTACTATTTTTGTTATCGCTATAACTGTTGTTATTATTCTTATTACTATTATTATTATCCCCATTCCCCTTGTCTTTATCCTTATAACTATTATCATTATCCGTATTATTATTATTATTATCGCTATAACTGTTATTATTATTCCTATTACTAATATTATTATCCCTATTCCTCTTGTCTTTATCCTTATAACTATTATTATTATCCTTATTACTATTATTATTACACCTATAACTGTTATTATTATTGCTATTACTATTATTATTATCGTTATAACTGTTATTATTATTCTTGTTACTATTATTATTATCCCTATTCCTCTTGTCTTTCTCCTTATAACTATTATTATTCATCCTTATTACTATTATTATTATCGCTGTGACTGTTATTATTATCCTTAATACTATTATTATTATCGTTATAACTGTTATTATTATCCTTATTCTATTGTTTCTATCCGTATTACTCTTGTCTTTATCCTCATAACTATTATTATTATCCTTATTATTATTATTATTATCGCTATAACTGTTATTATTATCCTTATTCTATTGTTACTATCCGCATTACTCTTGTCTTTATCCTTATAACTATTATCATTATCCTTATTATTATTATTATTATCGCTATAACTGTTATTATTATTCCTATTACTATTATTATTATCCCTATTCCTCTTGTCTTTATCCTTATAACTATTATTATTATCCTTAATACTATTATTATTATCGCTATAACTGTTATTATTATTCTTGTTACTATTATTATTATCCCTATTCCTCTTGTCTTTCTCCTTATAACTATTATTATTCATCCTGATTACTATTATTATTATCGCTATGACTGTTATTATTATCCTTAATACTATTATTATTATCCCCATTCCCCTTGTCTTTATCATTATAACTATTATCTTTATCCTTATTATTATTATTATTATCGCTATAACTGTTATTATTATTCCTATTACTATTATTATTCTCCCTATTCCTCTTGTCTTTTTCCTTATAAGTATTATTATTATCCTTATTACTATTTTTATTATCGCTATAACTGTTGTTATTATTCTTATTACGATTATTATTATCCCCATTCCCCTTGTCTTTATCCATATAACCATTATCATAATCCTTATTATTATTATTATTATCGCTATAACTGTTATTATTATTCCTATTACTATTATTATTATCCCTATTCCTCTTGTCTTTATCCTTATAACTATTATTATTCATCCTGATTACTATTATTATTATCGCTATGACTGTTATTATTATCCTTAATACTATTATTATTATCCCCATTCCCCTTGTCTTTATCATTATAACTATTATCATTATCCTTATTATTATTATTATTATCGCTATAACTGTTATTATTATTCCTATTACTATTATTATTATCCCTATTCCTCTTGTCTTTCTCCTTATAACTATTATTATTCATCCTGATTACTATTATTATTATCGCTATGACTGTTATTATTATCCTTAATACTATTATTATTATCGTTATAACTGTTATTATTATTCTTGTAACTATTATTACTATCCGTATTACTCTTGCCTTTATCCTTATCACTATTATTATTATCGTTATTATTATTATTATTATCGCTATAACTGTTAATGTTATCCTTATTACTATAATTATTATCGCTATAACTGTTCTTATTATCCTTATTCTATTGTTTCTATCCGTATTACTCTTGTCTTTATCCTCATAACTATTATTATTATCCTTATTATTATTATTATTATCGCTATAACTGTTATTATTATTCCTATCAGTATTATTATTATCCCTATTCCTCTTGTCTTTATCCTTATAACTATTATTATTATCCTTATTACTATTATTATTATCGCTATAACTGTTATTATTATTGCTATTACTATTATTATTATCGATATAACAGTTATTATTATTCTTGTTACTATTATTATTATCCCTATTCCTCTTGTCTTTCTCCTTATAACTATTATTATTCATCCTGATTACTATTATTATGATCGCTATGACTGTTATTATTATCCTTAATACTATTATTATTATCGTTATAACTGTTATTATTATTCTTGTTACTATTATTATTATCCCTATTCCTCTTGTCTTTATCCTTATAACTATTATTATTATCCTTATTACTATTTTTATTATCGCTATAACTGTTGTTATTATTCTTATTCTATTGTTAATATCCGGATTATTCTTGTCTTTATCCTTATAACTATTATTATTATCCTTATTATTATTATTATTATTATCGACATAACTGTTATTAATACCCTTATTCTATTCTGACTATCCATATTACTCTTGTCTTTATCCTTATAACTATTATTATTATCGCTACAACTGTTATTATTATTGCTATTACTATTATTATTATCGCTATAACTGTTATTATTATTCTTGTTACTATTATTATTATCCCTAATCCTCTTGTCTTTCTCCTTATAACTATTATTATTGCCCTTATTACTATTATTATTATCGCTATAACTGTTATTATTGTCCTTATACTATTATTACTATCCGTATTACTCTTCTCTTTATCCTTATAACTGTAATTCCTATACTTATATCTATTATTATTATCGCTATAACTGTTATTATTATCCTTATTCTATTGTTAATATCCGTATTATTCTTGTCTTTATCCTTATAACTATTATTATTATCCTTATTATTATTATTATTATTATCGACATAACTGTTATTAATATCCTTATTCTATTCTGACTATCCATATTACTCTTGTCTTTATCCTTATAACTATTATTCTTATTCATATTACTATTACTATTATCCTTGTAACTATTATTATTTTCCTTATTACTATTATTATTATCGCTACAACTGTTATTATTATTGCTATTACTATTATTATTATCGCTATAACTGTTATTATTATTCCTATTACTATTATTATTATCCCTATTCCTCTTGTCTTTATCCTTATAACTATTATTATTATCCTTAATACTATTATTATTATTGCTATAACTGTTATTATTATCCTGAATACTATTATTATTATCGCTATAACTGTTATTATTATTCCTATTACTATTATTATTATCGCTATAACTGTTATTATTATTGTTATTACTATTATTATTATCGCTATAACTGTTATTATTATTCTTGTTACTATTATTATTATCGCTATCACTGCTATTATTATTCTTGTTACTATTATTATTATCCCTATTCCTCTTGTCTTTCTCCTTATAACTATTATTATTGCCCTTATTACTATTATTATTATCGCTATAACCGTTATTATTATTCTTGTTACTATTATTACTATCCGTATTACTCTTGCCTTTATCCTTATAACTATTATTATTATCGTTATTATTATTATTATTATTATCGCTATAACTGTTATTGTTATCCTTATTACTATAATTATTATCGCTATAACTGTTATTATTATCCTTATTCTATTGTTTCTAACCGTATTACTCTTGTCTTTATCCTCATAACTATTATTATTATCCTTATTATTATTATTATTATCGCTATAACTGTTATTATTATTCCTATTAGTATTATTATTATCCCTATTCCTCTTGTCTTTTTCCTTATAAGTATTATTATTATCCTTATTACTATTTTTATTATCGCTATAACTGTTGTTATTATTCTTATTACGATTATTATTATCCCCATTCCCCTTGTCTTTATCCTCATAACTATTATTATTATCCTTATTATTATTATTATTATCGCTATAACTGTTATTATTATTCCTATTAGTATTATTATTATCCCTATTCCTCTTGTCTTTATCCTTATTACTATTATTATTATCCTTATTACTATTATTATTATCGCTACAACTGTTATTATTATTGCTATTACTATTATTATTATCGCTATAACTGTTATTATTATTCCTATTACTATTATTATTATCCCTATTCCTCTTGTCTTTATCCTTATAACTATTATTATTATCCTTAATACTATTATTATTATTGCTATAACTGTTATTATTATCCTGAATACTATTATTATTATCGCTATAACTGTTATTATTATTCCTATTACTATTATTATTATCGCTATAACTGTTATTATTATTGTTATTACTATTATTATTATCGCTATAACTGTTATTATTATTCTTGTTACTATTATTATTATCGCTATCACTGTTATTATTATTCTTGTTACTATTATTATTATCCCTATTCCTCTTGTCTTTCTCCTTATAACTATTATTATTGCCCTTATTACTATTATTATTATCGCTATAACCGTTATTATTATTCTTGTTACTATTATTACTATCCGTATTACTCTTGCCTTTATCCTTATAACAATTATTATTATCGTTATTATTATTATTATTATTATCGCTATAACTGTTATTGTTATCCTTATTACTATAATTATTATCGCTATAACTGTTATTATTATCCTTATTCTATTGTTTCTAACCGTATTACTCTTGTCTTTATCCTCATAACTATTATTATTATCCTTATTATTATTCTTATTATCGCTATAACTGTTATTATTATTCCTATTAGTATTATTATTATCCCTATTCCTCTTGTCTTTTTACTTATAAGTATTATTATTATCCTTATTACTATTTTTATTATCGCTATAACTGTTGTTATTATTCTTATTACGATTATTATTATCCCCATTCCCCTTGTCTTTATCCATATAACTATTATCATTATCCTTATTATTATTATTATTATCGCTATAACTGTTATTATTATTCCTATTACTATTATTAGTATCCCTGTTCCTCTTGTCTTTATCCTTATAACTATTATTATTATCGCTATAAGTGTTATTGTTATCCTTATTATTATTATGATTATCGCTATAGCTGTTATTATTATCCTTATTCTATTGTTTCTATCCGTATTACTCTTGTCTTTATCGTCATAACTATTATTATTATCCTTATTATTATTATTATTATCGCTATAACTGTTATTATTATTCCTCTTAGTATTATTATTATCCCTATTCCTCTTGTCTTTATCCTTATAACTATTATTATTATCCTTATTACTATTATTATTATCGCTATAACTGTTATTATTATTCCTATTACTATTATTATTATCCCTATTCCTCTTGTCTTTATCCTTATAAGTATTATTATTATCCTTATTACTATTTTTGTTATCGCTATAACTGTTGTTATTATTCTTATTACGATTATTATTATCCCCATTCCCCTTGTCTTTATCATTATAACTATTATCATTATCCTTATTATTATTATTATTATCGCTATAACTGTTATTATTATTCCTATTACTATTATTATTATCCCTATTCCTCTTGTCTTTCTCCTTATAACTATTATTATTCATCCTGATTACTATTATTATTATCGCTATGACTGTTATTATTATCCTTAATACTATTATTATTATCGTTATAACTGTTATTATTATTCTTGTTACTATTATTATTATCCCTATTCCTCTTGTCTTTCTCCTTATAACTATTATTATTCATCCTTATTCTATTGTTTCTATCCGTATTACTCTTGTCTTTATCCTCATAACTATTATTATTATCCTTATTATTATTATTATTATCGCTATAACTGTTATTATGATCCTTATTCTATTGTTACTATCCGCATTACTCTTGTCTTTATCCTTATAACTATTATCATTATCCTTATTATTATTATTATTATCGCTATAACTGTTATTATTATTCCTATTACTATTATTATTATCCCTATTCCTCTTGTCTTTATCCTTATAACTATTATTATTATCCTTAATACTATTATTATTATCGCTATAACTGTTATTATTATTCTTGTTACTATTATTATTATCCCTATTCCTCTTGTCTTTCTCCTTATAACTATTATTATTCATCCTGATTACTATTATTATTATCGCTATGACTGTTATTATTATCCTTAATACTATTATTATTATCCCCATTCCCCTTGTCTTTATCATTATAACTATTATCTTTATCCTTATTATTATTATTATTATCGCTATAACTGTTATTATTATTCCTATTACTATTATTATTCTCCCTATTCCTCTTGTCTTTTTCCTTATAAGTATTATTATTATCCTTATTACTATTTTTATTATCGCTATAACTGTTGTTATTATTCTTATTACGATTATTATTATCCCCATTCCCCTTGTCTTTATCCATATAACCATTATCATTATCCTTATTATTATTATTATTATCGCTATAACTGTTATTATTATTCCTATTACTATTATTATTATCCCTATTCCTCTTGTCTTTATCCTTATAACTATTATTATTATCCTTAATACTATTATTATTATCACTATAACTGTTATTATTATTCTTGTTACTATTATTATTATCCCTATTCCTCTTGTCTTTCTCCTTATAACTATTATTATTCATCCTGATTACTATTATTATTATCGCTATGACTGTTATTATTATCCTTAATACTATTATTATTATCCCCATTCCCCTTGTCTTTATCATTATAACTATTATCATTATCCTTATTATTATTATTATTATCGCTATAACTGTTATTATTATTCCTATTACTATTATTATTATCCCTATTCCTCTTGTCTTTCTCCTTATAACTATTATTATTCATCCTGATTACTATTATTATTATCGCTATGACTGTTATTATTATCCTTAATACTATTATTATTATCGTTATAACTGTTATTATTATTCTTGTAACTATTATTACTATCCGTATTACTCTTGCCTTTATCCTTATCACTATTATTATTATCGTTATTATTATTATTATTATCGCTATAACTGTTAATGTTATCCTTATTACTATAATTATTATCGCTATAACTGTTCTTATTATCCTTATTCTATTGTTTCTATCCGTATTACTCTTGTCTTTATCCTCATAACTATTATTATTATCCTTATTATTATTATTATTATCGCTATAACTGTTATTATTATTCCTATTAGTATTATTATTATCCCTATTCCTCTTGTCTTTATCCTTATAACTATTATTATTATCCTTATTACTATTATTATTATCGCTATAACTGTTATTATTATTGCTATTACTATTATTATTATCGATATAACAGTTATTATTATTCTTGTTACTATTATTATTATCCCTATTCCTCTTGTCTTTCTCCTTATAACTATTATTATTCATCCTGATTACTATTATTATGATCGCTATGACTGTTATTATTATCCTTAATACTATTATTATTATCGTTATAACTGTTATTATTATTCTTGTTACTATTATTATTATCCCTATTCCTCTTGTCTTTCTCCTTATAACTATTATTATTCATCCTTATTCTATTGTTTCTATCCGTATTACTCTTGTCTTTATCCTCATAACTATTATTATTATCCTTATTATTATTATTATTATCGCTATAACTGTTATTATTATCCTTATTCTATTGTTACTATCCGCATTACTCTTGTCTTTATCCTTATAACTATTATTATTATCCTTATTATTATTATTATTATCGCTATAACTGTTATTATTATTCCTATTACTATTATTATTATCCCTATTCCTCTTGTCTTTATCCTTATAAGTATTATTATTATCCTTATTACTATTTTTGTTATCGCTATAACTGTTGTTATTATTCTTATTACTATTATTATTATCCCCATTCCCCTTGTCTTTATCCTTATAACTATTATCATTATCCTTATTATTATTATTATTATCGCTATAACTGTTATTATTATTCCTATTACTATTATTATTATCTCTATTCCTCTTGTCTTTATCCTTATAACTATTATTATTATCCTTAATACTATTATTATTATTGCTATAACTGTTATTATTATCCTGAATACTATTATTATTATCGCTATAACTGTTATTATTATTCCTATTACTATTATTATTATCGCTATAACTGTTATTATTACTGTTATTACTATTATTATTATCGCTATAACTGTTATTATTATTCCTATTCCTATTATTATTATCCCTATTCCTCTTGTCTTTATCCTTATAACTATTATTATTATCCTTATTACTATTTTTATTATCGCTATAACTGTTGTTATTATTCTTATTACTATTATTATTAACCCCATTCCCCTTGTCTTTATCCTTATAACTATTATCATTATCCTTATGATTATTAGTATTATCGCTATAACTGTTATTATTATCCTTATTCTATTATTACTATCCCTATTCCTCTTGTCTTTATCCTTATAACTATCATTATTATCCTTATTACTATTATTATTATCGCTATAACTGTTATTATTATTTTTGTTACTATTATTATTATCGCTATAACTGTTATTATTATTTTTGTTACTATTATTATTATCGCTATAACTGTTATTATTATACTTATTCTATTATTATTATCCCTAGTCCTCTTCCCTTTATCCTTATAACTATTACTATTATCCGTATTATTATTATTATTATCGATATAACTGTTATTATTATCCTTATTCTATTGTGACTATCCGTATTACTCTTGTCTTTATCCTTGTAATTATTATTCTTATACTTATTACTATTATTATTATCGCTATAAATGTTATTATTATCATTATTTCTGTTATTATTATTCTTATTACTATTATTATTATCCCTATTCCTCTTGTCTTTATCCTAATAACTTTTATTATTATCCTTATTATTATTATTATTATCGTTATAACTGTTATTATTATCCTTATTCTATTGTTGCTATCCGTATTACTCTTGCCTTTATCCTCATAACTATTATTACTATCCTTTTTCTAATGTTACTATCCGTATTACTCTTGTCTTTATCCTTATAACTACTATTATTTTCCTTATTATTATTATTATTATCGGTATAACTAATATTTTTATCCTTATTATTACTATTATTATTGCCATAACTGTTATTATTATCCTTGTTCTACTGTTACTATCCGTATTACTCTTGAATTTATCCTTATAACTTTTATTGTTATCCACATTACCATTATTATTATCCTCATTCTATTATTATTATCCCTATTCCTCTTGTTTTTATCCTCATAACTACTATAATTATCCTTATTATTATTATTATCATCGGTATAACTATTATTTTTATCCTTATTATTATTATTATTATCGCTATAACTGTTACTATTATCCTTATTCTACTGTTACTATCCGTATTACTCTTGCCTTTATCCTTATAACTATAATTATTATTATCCTTATTACTATTATTATTGTCGCTATAACTGTTATTATTATCCTTATTCTATGATTACTATCCCTATTACTCTTGGCTTTATCCTTATAACTGTTATTCCTATACTTATATCTATTATTATTGTCGCTATAAATGTTATTAATATCATTATTACTGTTCTTACTATTCTTATTACTACTATCATTATCCCTATTCCCCTTGTCTTTATCCTTATAACTATTATCATTATCCTTATTATTGTTATTATTATCGCTATAACTGTTATTATTATCCTTATTCTATTATTACTATCCCTATTACTCTTGTCTTTATCCTTATAACTATTATACGTATACATCTTACTATTATTATTATCGCTGTAAGTGTTATCATTATCATTATTACTGTTATTTTTATTCTTATTACTATTATCATTATCCCTATTCCCCTTGTCTTTATCCTTATAACTATTATCATTATCCTTATTTTTATTATTATTATTATTATCGGTATAACTGTTATTATTATTCTTATTACTATTATTAGTATTGCTATAACCGTTATTATTACCCATATTACTATTATTTATATCGCTATAACTGTTAGTATTATCCTTATTCTATTCTTACTAACCCTATTACTCTTGACTTTATCCTTATAACTATTATTATTATCGCTTTAAATGTTGTCATTATCATTATTACTGTTATTTTTATTCTTGTTACTATTATTATTATCGCTATAACTGTTATTATTATTCTTATTCTATTATTACTATCCCTATTACTCTAGTCTTTATCCTTATAAATATTATTATCATGCTTGTTATTATTATTATTATCGCTATAACTGTTATTATTATCCTTCTTCTATTGTTACTATCCGTTTTACTCTTGTCTTTATCCTTGTAACTATTATTATTATACTTATTACTATTATTATTATCGCTATAACTGTTATTATTATCCTTATTCTATTATTACTACCCCTATTACTCTTGTCTTTATCCTTATAACTATTATTATTATCCTTGTTACAATTATTATTATCGCTATAACTGTTATTATTATCCTTATTTCTATTATTATTATCGCTATAACTGTTATCATTATCCTTATTCTATTATTACTATCTCTATTACTCTAGTCTTTATCCTTACAAATATTATTATTATGCTTGTTATTATTATTATTATCGCTATAACTGTTATCATTATCCTTCTTCTATTGTTACTATCCGTTTTACACTTGTCTTTATCCTTGTAACTATTATTATTATACTTATTACTATTATTATTATCGCTATAACTGTTATTATTATCCTTATTCTATTATTACTACCCCTATTACTCTCGTCTTTATCCTTATAACTATTATTATTATTATTATCGCTATAACTGTTATTATTATCCTTATTTCTATTATTATTATCGCTATAACTGTTATCGTTATCCTTATTCTATTATTACTATCTCTATTACTCTTGTCTTTATCCTTATAACTATTATTATTATCCTTATCACTATTATTATTATCGCTATAACTGTTATTATTATCCTTATTCCATTATTACTTTTCGTATTACTCTTCTCTTTATCCTTATAACTGTTATTCCTATACTTATATCTATTATTATTGTCGCTATAAATGTTATTAATATCATTATTACTGTTCTTACTATTCTTATTACTACTATCATTATCCCTATTCCCCTTGTCTTTATCCTTATAACTATTATCATTATCCTTATTATTATTATTATTATCGCTATAACTGTTATTATTATCCTTATTCTATTATTACTATCCCTATTACTCTTGTCTTTATCCTTATAACTATTATACGTATACATCTTACTATTATTATTATCGCTGTAAGTGTTATCATTATCATTATTACTGTTATTTTTATTCTTGTTACTATTATTATTATCGCTATAACTGTTATTATTATCCATATTCTATTATTACTACCCATATTACTCTTGTCTTTATCCTTATATATATTATTATTATCCTTATCACTATTATTATTATCGCATAACTGTTATTATAATCCTTATTCCATTATTACTGTTCGTATTAGTCTTCTCATTATCCTTATAACTATTATTATCGCTATAACTGTTATTATTATTCTTATTACTATTATTATTATCGCTATAACTGTTATTATTATCCTTATTCCATTATTACTATCTCTATTACTCTTGTCTTTATCCACATAAATATTATTATTATGCTTGTTATTATTATTCTTATCGCTATAACTGTTATTATTATCCCTATTCTATTATTACTACCCGTTTTACTCTTGTCTTTGTCCTTATAACTATTATTATTAACCTGATTATTATTATTATTATTATCGCTATAACTGTTATTATAATCCTTATTCCATTATTACTGTTCGTATT
>CAMAOC010000296.1:0-65205 GCA_945859555.1 Megachile ligniseca
CTATAACTGTTATTATTATTCTTATTACTATTACTATTATCCCCATTCCTCTTGTCTTTATCCTTATAACTATTATTATTATCCTTATTATTATTATTATTATCGCTATAACTGTTATTATTATCCTTATTACTATTATTATTATCGCTATAACTGTTATTATTATGCTTATTACATTGTTACTATCCCTATTACTCTTGTCTATATCCTTATAACTATTATTATTATCCTTATTACTATTATTATTATCGCTATAACTGTTATTATTATTCATGTTACTATTATTACTGTCCGTATTACTCTTGCCTTTATCCTTAATACTATTATTATTATCGCTATAACTGTTATTATTATTCTTGTTACTATTATTATTATCCCTATTCCTCTTGTCTTTCTCCTTATAACTATTATTATTATCGCTATAACTGTTATTATTATCCTTAATACTATTATTATTATCGCTATAACTGTTATTATTATCCTTATTACTATTATTATTATCGCTACAACTGTTATTATTATGCTTATTCTATTCTTACTATCCCTATTACTCTTGTCTATATCCTTATAACTATTATTATTATCCTTATTACTATTATTATTATCGCTATAACTGTTATTATTATTCTTGTTACTATTATTACTGTCCGTATTGCTCTTGCCTTTATCCTTAATACTATTATTAGTATCGCTATAACTGTTATTATTATCCTTATTACTATTATTATTATCGCTATAACTGTTATTATTATGCTTATTCCATTGTTACTATCCCTATTACTCTTGTCTATATCCTTATAACTATTATTATTATCCTTATTACTATTATTATTATCGCTATAACTGTTATTATTATTCTTGTTACTATTATTACTGTCCGTATTGCTCTTGCCTTTATCCTTAATACTATTATTATTATCGCTATAACTGTTATTATTATCCTTATTACTATTATTATTATCGCTATAACTGTTATTATTATTCTTATTACTATTACTATTATCCCCATTCCTCTTGTCTTTATCCTTATAACTATTATTATTATCCTTATTATTATTATTATTATCGCTATAACTGTTATTATTATCCTTATTACTATTATTATTATCGCTATAACTGTTATTATTATTCATGTTACTATTATTACTGTCCGTATTACTCTTGCCTTTATCCTTAATACTATTATTATTATCGCTATAACTGTTATTATTATTCTTGTTACTATTATTATTATCCCTATTCCTCTTGTCTGTCTCCTTATAACTATTATTATTATCCTTATTACTATTATTATTATCGCTATATAACTGTTATTATTATGCTTATTCTATTGTTACTATCCCTATTACTCTTGTCTATATCCTTATAACTATTATTATTATCGCTATAACTGTTATTATTATCCTTATTACTATTATTATTATCGCTATAACTGTTATTATTATTCTTATTACTATTACTATTATCCCCATTCCTCTTGTCTTTATCCTTATAACTATTATTATTATCCTTATTACTATTATTATTATCGCTATAACTGTTATTATTATTCATGTTGCTATTATTACTGTCCGTATTACTCTTGCCTTTATCCTTAATACTATTATTATTATCGCTATAACTGTTATTATTATTCTTGTTACTATTACTATTATCCCTATTTCTCTTGTCTTTCTCCTTATAACTATTATTATTATCGCTATAACTGTTATTATTATCCTTATTACTATTATTATTATCGCTATAACTGTTATTATTATGCTTATTACATTGTTACTATCCCTATTACTCTTGTCTATATCCTTATAACTATTATTATTATCCTTATTACTATTATTATTATCGCTATAACTGTTATTATTATTCATGTTACTATTATTACTGTCCGTATTACTCTTGCCTTTATCCTTAATACTATTATTATTATCGCTATAACTGTTATTATTATTCTTGATACTATTATTATTATCCCTATTCCTCTTGTCTTTCTCCTTATAACTATTATTATTATCGCTATAACTGTTATTATTATCCTTAATACTATTATTATTATCGCTATAACTGTTATTATTATCCTTATTACTATTATTATTATCGCTACAACTGTTATTATTATGCTTATTCTATTCTTACTATCCCTATTACTCTTGTCTATATCCTTATAACTATTATTATTATCCTTATTACTATTATTATTATCGCTATAACTGTTATTATTATTCTTGTTACTATTATTACTGTCCGTATTGCTCTTGCCTTTATCCTTAATACTATTATTATTATCGCTATAACTGTTATTATTATCCTTATTACTATTATTATTATCGCTATAACTGTTATTATTATTCTTATTACTATTACTATTATCCCCATTCCTCTTGTCTTTATCCTTATAACTATTATTATTATCCTTATTATTATTATTATTATCGCTATAACTGTTATTATTATCCTTATTACTATTATTATTATCGCTATAACTGTTATTATTATGCTTATTACATTGTTACTATCCCTATTACTCTTGTCTATATCCTTATAACTATTATTATTATCCTTATTACTATATTATTATCGCTATAACTGTTATTATTATTCATGTTACTATTATACTGTCCGTATTACTCTTGCCTTTATCCTTAATACTATTATTATTATCGCTATAACTGTTATTATTATTCTTGTTACTATTATTATTATCCCTATTCCTCTTGTCTTTTCTCCTTATAACTATTATTATTATCGCTATAACTGTTATTATTATCCTTAATACTATTATTATTATCGCTATAACTGTTATTATTATCCTTATTACTATTATTATTATCGCTACAACTGTTATTATTATGCTTATTCTATTCTTACTATCCCTATTACTCTTGTCTATATCCTTATAACTATTATTATTATCCTTATTACTATTATTATTATCGCTATAACTGTTATTATTATTCTTGTTACTATTATTACTGTCCGTATTGCTCTGCCTTTATCCTTAATACTATTATTAGTATCGCTATAACTGTTATTATTATCCTTATTACTATTATTATTATCGCTATAACTGTTATTATTATCCGTATTACTATTATTATTATCGCTATAACTGTTATTATTATGCTTATTCTATTGTTACTATCCCTATTATCTTGTCTATATCATTATAACTATTATTATTATCCTTATTACAATTATTATTATCGCTATAACTGCTATTATTATCCTTAATACTATTATTATTATCGCTATAACTGTTATTATTATCGTTATTACTATTATTATTATCGCTATAACTGTTATTATTATGCTTATTCTATTGTTACTATCCCTATTACTCTTGTCTATATCCTTATAACTATTATTATTATCCTTATTATTATTATTATTATCGCTATAACTGTTATTATTATCCTTATTACTATTATTATTATCGCTATAACTGTTATTATTATGCTTATTCCATTGTTACTATCCCTATTACTCTTGTCTATATCCATATAACTATTATTATTATCCTTATTACTATTATTATTATCGCTATAACTGTTATTATTATTCATGTTACTATTATTACTGTCCGTATTACTCTTGCCTTTATCCTTAATACTATTATTATTATCGCTATAACTGTTATTATTATCCTTATTACTATTATTATTATCGCTATAACTGTTATTATTATTCTTATTACTATTACTATTATCCCCATTCCTCTTGTCTTTATCCTTATAACTATTAATATTATCCTTATTACTATTATTATTATAGCTATAACTGTTATTATTATTCATGTTGCTATTATTACTGTCCGTATTACTCTTGCCTTTATCCTTAATACTATTATTATTATCGCTATAACTGTTATTATTATTCTTGTTACTATTACTATTATCCCTATTTCTCTTGTCTTTCTCCTTATAACTATTATTATTATCGCTATAACTGTTATTATTATCCTTAATACTATTATTATTATCGCTGTAACTGTTATTATTATTCTTATTACTATTATTATTATCGCTTTAACTGTTATTATTATTCTTATTACTATTATTATTATCGCTATAACTGTTATTATTATTCTTATTACTATTACTATTATCCCCATTCCTCTTGTCTTTATCCTTATAACTATTATTATTATCCTTATTATTATTATTATTATTATCGCTATAACTGTTATTATTATCCTTATTACTATTATTATTATCGCTATAACTGTTATTATTATCCTTATTACTATTATTATTATCGCTATAACTGTTATTATTATCCTTATTACTATTATTATTATCGCTATAACTGTTATTATTATGCTTATTCTATTCTTACTATCCCTATTACTCTTGTCTATATCCTTATAACTATTATTATTATCCTTATTACTATTATTATTATCGCTATAACTGTTATTATTATTCTTGTTACTATTATTACTGTCCGTATTGCTCTTGCCTTTATCCTTAATACTATTATTATTATCGCTATAACTGTTATTATTATCCTTATTACTATTATTATTATCGCTATAACTGTTATTATTATGCTTATTCTATTGTTACTATCCCTATTACTCTTGTCTATATCCTTATAACTATTATTATTATCGCTATAACTGTTATTATTATTCTTATTGCTATTACTATTATCCCTATACCTCTTGTCTTTATCCTTATAACTATTATTATTATTATCGCTATAACTGTTATTATTATGCTTATTCTATTGTTACTATCCCTATTACTCTTGTCTATATCCTTATAACTATTATTATTATCCTTATTACTATTATTATTATCGCTATAACTGTTATTATTATCCGTATTACTATTATTATTATCGCTATAACTGTTATTATTATGCTTATTCTATTGTTACTATCCCTATTATCTTGTCTATATCATTATAACTATTATTATTATCCTTATTACTATTATTATTATCGCTATAACTGCTATTATTATCCTTAATACTATTATTATTATCGCTTTAACTGTAATTATTATTCTTATTACTATTACTATTATCCCTATTCCTCTTGTCTTTATCCTTATAACTATTATTATTATCCTTATTATTATTATTATTATCGCTATAACTGTTATTATTATCCTTATTACTATTATCATTATCGCTATAACTGTTATTTTTATGCTTATTCTATTGTTACTATCCCTATTACTCTTGTCTATATCCTTATAACTATTATTATTAGCGCTATAACTGTTATTATTATGCTTATTCTATTGTTACTATCCCTATTACTCTTGTCTATATCCTTATAACTATTATTATTATCCTTATTACTATTATTATTATCGCTATAACTGTTATTATTATCGTTATTACTATTATTATTATCGCTATAACTGTTATTATTATGCTTATTCTATTGTTACTATCCCTATTACTCTTGTCTATATCCTTATAACTATTATTATTATCCTCATTATTATTATTATTATCGCTATAACTGTTATTATTATCCTTATTACTATTATTATTATCGCTATAACTGTTATTATTATGCTTATTCCATTGTTACTATCCCTATTACTCTTGTCTATATCCTTATAACTATTATTATTATCCTTATTACTATTATTATTATCGCTATAACTGTTATTATTATTCATGTTACTATTATTACTGTCCGTATTACTCTTGCCTTTATCCTTAATACTATTATTATTATCGCTATAACTGTTATTATTATCCTTATTACTATTATTATTATCGCTATAACTGTTATTATTATTCTTATTACTATTACTATTATCCCCATTCCTCTTGTCTTTATCCTTATAACTATTATTATTATCCTTATTACTATTATTATTATCGCTATAACTGTTATTATTATTCATGTTGCTATTATTACTGTCCGTATTACTCTTGCCTTTATCCTTAATACTATTATTATTATCGCTATAACTGTTATTATTATTCTTGTTACTATTACTATTATCCCTATTTCTCTTGTCTTTCTCCTTATAACTATTATTATTATTATCGCTATAACTGTTATTATTATCCTTAATACTATTATTATTATCGCTGTAACTGTTATTATTATTCTTATTACTATTATTATTATCGCTTTAACTGTTATTATTATTCTTATTACTATTATTATTATCGCTATAACTGTTATTATTATTCTTATTACTATTACTATTATCCCCATTCCTCTTGTCTTTATCCTTATAACTATTATTATTATCCTTATTATTATTATTATTATTATCGCTATAACTGTTATTATTATCCTTATTACTATTATTATTATCGCTATAACTGTTATTATTATCCTTATTACTATTATTATTATCGCTATAACTGTTATTATTATCCTTATTACTATTATTATTATCGCTATAACTGTTATTATTATGCTTATTCTATTCTTACTATCCCTATTACTCTTGTCTATATCCTTATAACTATTATTATTATCCTTATTACTATTATTATTATCGCTATAACTGTTATTATTATTCTTGTTACTATTATTACTGTCCGTATTGCGCTTGCCTTTATCCTTAATACTATTATTATTATCGCTATAACTGTTATTATTATCCTTATTACTATTATTATTATCGCTATAACTGTTATTATTATTCTTATTACTATTACTATTATCCCCATTCCTCTTGTCTTTATCCTTATAACTATTATTATTATCCTTATTATTATTATTATTATCGCTATAACTGTTATTATTATCCTTATTACTATTATTATTATCGCTATAACTGTTATTATTATGCTTATTACATTGTTACTATCCCTATTACTCTTGTCTGTATCCTTATAACTATTATTATTATCGCTATAACTGTTATTATTATTCATGTTACTATTATTACTGTCCGTATTACTCTTGCCTTTATCCTTAATACTATTATTATTATCGCTATAACTGTTATTATTATTCTTGTTACTATTATTATTATCCCTATTCCTCTTGTCTTTCTCCTTATAACTATTATTATTATCGCTATAACTGTTATTATTATCCTTAATACTATTATTATTATCGCTATAACTGTTATTATTATCCTTATTACTATTATTATTATCGCTACAACTGTTATTATTATGCTTATTCTATTCTTACTATCCCTATTACTCTTGTCTATATCCTTATAACTATTATTATTATCCTTATTACTATTATTATAATCGCTATAACTGTTATTATTATTCTTGTTACTATTATTACTGTCCGTATTGCTCTTGCCTTTATCCTTAATACTATTATTAGTATCGCTATAACTGTTATTATTATCCTTATTACTATTATTATTATCGCTATAACTGTTATTATTATGCTTATTACATTGTTACCATCCCTATTACTCTTGTCTATATCCTTATAACTATTATTATTATCCTTATTACTATTATTATTATCGCTATAACTGTTATTATTATTCATGTTACTATTATTACTGTCCGTATTACTCTTGCCTTTATCCTTAATACTATTATTATTATCGCTATAACTGTTATTATTATTCTTGTTACTATTATTATTATCCCTATTCCTCTTGTCTTTCTCCTTATAACTATTATTATTATCGCTATAACTGTTATTATTATCCTTAATACTATTATTATTATCGCTATAACTGTTATTATTATCCTTATTACTATTATTATTATCGCTACAACTGTTATTATTATGCTTATTCTATTCTTACTATCCCTATTACTCTTGTCTATATCCTTATAACTATTATTATTATGCTTATTCTATTCTTACTATCCCTATTACTCTTGTCTATATCCTTATAACTATTATTATTATCCTTATTACTATTATTATTATCGCTATAACTGTTATTATTATTCTTGTTACTATTATTACTGTCCGTATTGCTCTTGCCTTTATCCTTAATACTATTATTAGTATCGCTATAACTGTTATTATTATCCTTAATACTATTATTATTATCGCTATAACTGTTATTATTATCCTTATTACTATTATTATTATCGCTATAACTGTTATTATTATTCTTATTACTATTACTATTATCCCCATTCCTCTTGTCTTTATCCTTATAACTATTATTATTATCCTTATTATTATTATTATTATCGCTATAACTGTTATTATTATCCTTATTACTATTATTATTATCGCTATAACTGTTATTATTATTCATGTTACTATTATTACTGTCCGTATTACTCTTGCCTTTATCCTTAATACTATTATTATTATCGCTATAACTGTTATTATTATTCTTGTTACTATTATTATTATCCCTATTCCTCTTGTCTGTCTCCTTATAACTATTATTATTATCCTTATTACTATTATTATTATCGCTATAACTGTTATTATTATGCTTATTCTATTGTTACTATCCCTATTACTCTTGTCTATATCCTTATAACTATTATTATTATCGCTATAACTGTTATTATTATTCTTATTGCTATTACTATTATCCCTATACCTCTTGCCTTTATCCTTAATACTATTATTATTATCGCTATAACTGTTATTATTATTCTTGTTACTATTATTATTATCCCTATTCCTCTTGTCTTTCTCCTTATAACTATTATTATTATCGCTATAACTGTTATTATTATCCTTAATACTATTATTATTATCGCTATAACTGTTATTATTATCCTTATTACTATTATTATTATCGCTACAACTGTTATTATTATGCTTATTCTATTCTTACTATCCCTATTACTCTTGTCTATATCCTTATAACTATTATTATTATGCTTATTCTATTCTTACTATCCCTATTACTCTTGTCTATATCCTTATAACTATTATTATTATCCTTATTACTATTATTATTATCGCTATAACTGTTATTATTATTCTTGTTACTATTATTACTGTCCGTATTGCTCTTGCCTTTATCCTTAATACTATTATTAGTATCGCTATAACTGTTATTATTATCCTTAATACTATTATTATTATCGCTATAACTGTTATTATTATCCTTATTACTATTATTATTATCGCTATAACTGTTATTATTATTCTTATTACTATTACTATTATCCCCATTCCTCTTGTCTTTATCCTTATAACTATTATTATTATCCTTATTATTATTATTATTATCGCTATAACTGTTATTATTATCCTTATTACTATTATTATTATCGCTATAACTGTTATTATTATTCATGTTACTATTATTACTGTCCGTATTACTCTTGCCTTTATCCTTAATACTATTATTATTATCGCTATAACTGTTATTATTATTCTTGTTACTATTATTATTATCCCTATTCCTCTTGTCTGTCTCCTTATAACTATTATTATTATCCTTATTACTATTATTATTATCGCTATAACTGTTATTATTATGCTTATTCTATTGTTACTATCCCTATTACTCTTGTCTATATCCTTATAACTATTATTATTATCGCTATAACTGCTATTATTATCCTTAATACTATTATTATTATCGCTTTAACTGTAATTATTATTCTTATTACTATTACTATTATCCCTATTCCTCTTGTCTTTATCCTTATAACTATTATTATTATCCTTATTATTATTATTATTATCGCTATAACTGTTATTATTATCCTTATTACTATTATCATTATCGCTATAACTGTTATTTTTATGCTTATTCTATTGTTACTATCCCTATTACTCTTGTCTATATCCTTATAACTATTATTATTAGCGCTATAACTGTTATTATTATGCTTATTCTATTGTTACTATCCCTATTACTCTTGTCTATATCCTTATAACTATTATTATTATCCTTATTACTATTATTATTATCGCTATAACTGTTATTATTATCGTTATTACTATTATTATTATCGCTATAACTGTTATTATTATGCTTATTCTATTGTTACTATCCCTATTACTCTTGTCTATATCCTTATAACTATTATTATTATCCTCATTATTATTATTATTATCGCTATAACTGTTATTATTATCCTTATTACTATTATTATTATCGCTATAACTGTTATTATTATGCTTATTCCATTGTTACTATCCCTATTACTCTTGTCTATATCCTTATAACTATTATTATTATCCTTATTACTATTATTATTATCGCTATAACTGTTATTATTATTCATGTTACTATTATTACTGTCCGTATTACTCTTGCCTTTATCCTTAATACTATTATTATTATCGCTATAACTGTTATTATTATCCTTATTACTATTATTATTATCGCTATAACTGTTATTATTATTCTTATTACTATTACTATTATCCCCATTCCTCTTGTCTTTATCCTTATAACTATTATTATTATCCTTATTACTATTATTATTATCGCTATAACTGTTATTATTATTCATGTTGCTATTATTACTGTCCGTATTACTCTTGCCTTTATCCTTAATACTATTATTATTATCGCTATAACTGTTATTATTATTCTTGTTACTATTACTATTATCCCTATTTCTCTTGTCTTTCTCCTTATAACTATTATTATTATTATCGCTATAGCTGTTATTATTATCCTTAATACTATTATTATTATCGCTGTAACTGTTATTATTATTCTTATTACTATTATTATTATCGCTTTAACTGTTATTATTATTCTTATTACTATTATTATTATCGCTATAACTGTTATTATTATTCTTATTACTATTACTATTATCCCCATTCCTCTTGTCTTTATCCTTATAACTATTATTATTATCCTTATTATTATTATTATTATTATCGCTATAACTGTTATTATTATCCTTATTACTATTATTATTATCGCTATAACTGTTATTATTATCCTTATTACTATTATTATTATCGCTATAACTGTTATTATTATCCTTATTACTATTATTATTATCGCTATAACTGTTATTATTATGCTTATTCTATTCTTACTATCCCTATTACTCTTGTCTATATCCTTATAACTATTATTATTATCCTTATTACTATTATTATTATCGCTATAACTGTTATTATTATTCTTGTTACTATTATTACTGTCCGTATTGCGCTTGCCTTTATCCTTAATACTATTATTATTATCGCTATAACTGTTATTATTATCCTTATTACTATTATTATTATCGCTATAACTGTTATTATTATTCTTATTACTATTACTATTATCCCCATTCCTCTTGTCTTTATCCTTATAACTATTATTATTATCCTTATTATTATTATTATTATCGCTATAACTGTTATTATTATCCTTATTACTATTATTATTATCGCTATAACTGTTATTATTATGCTTATTACATTGTTACTATCCCTATTACTCTTGTCTGTATCCTTATAACTATTATTATTATCGCTATAACTGTTATTATTATTCATGTTACTATTATTACTGTCCGTATTACTCTTGCCTTTATCCTTAATACTATTATTATTATCGCTATAACTGTTATTATTATTCTTGTTACTATTATTATTATCCCTATTCCTCTTGTCTTTCTCCTTATAACTATTATTATTATCGCTATAACTGTTATTATTATCCTTAATACTATTATTATTATCGCTATAACTGTTATTATTATCCTTATTACTATTATTATTATCGCTACAACTGTTATTATTATGCTTATTCTATTCTTACTATCCCTATTACTCTTGTCTATATCCTTATAACTATTATTATTATCCTTATTACTATTATTATAATCGCTATAACTGTTATTATTATTCTTGTTACTATTATTACTGTCCGTATTGCTCTTGCCTTTATCCTTAATACTATTATTAGTATCGCTATAACTGTTATTATTATCCTTATTACTATTATTATTATCGCTATAACTGTTATTATTATTCTTATTACTATTACTATTATCCCCATTCCTCTTGTCTTTATCCTTATAACTATTATTATTATCCTTATTATTATTATTATTATCGCTATAACTGTTATTATTATCCTTATTACTATTATTATTATCGCTATAACTGTTATTATTATGCTTATTACATTGTTACCATCCCTATTACTCTTGTCTATATCCTTATAACTATTATTATTATCCTTATTACTATTATTATTATCGCTATAACTGTTATTATTATTCATGTTACTATTATTACTGTCCGTACTACTCTTGCCTTTATCCTTAATACTATTATTATTATCGCTATAACTGTTATTATTATTCTTGTTACTATTATTATTATCCCTATTCCTCTTGTCTTTCTCCTTATAACTATTATTATTATCGCTATAACTGTTATTATTATCCTTAATACTATTATTATTATCGCTATAACTGTTATTATTATCCTTATTACTATTATTATTATCGCTACAACTGTTATTATTATGCTTATTCTATTCTTACTATCCCTATTACTCTTGTCTATATCCTTATAACTATTATTATTATGCTTATTCTATTCTTACTATCCCTATTACTCTTGTCTATATCCTTATAACTATTATTATTATCCTTATTACTATTATTATTATCGCTATAACTGTTATTATTATTCTTGTTACTATTATTACTGTCCGTATTGCTCTTGCCTTTATCCTTAATACTATTATTAGTATCGCTATAACTGTTATTATTATCCTTATTACTATTATTATTATCGCTATAACTGTTATTATTATGCTTATTCCATTGTTACTATCCCTATTACTCTTGTCTATATCCTTATAACTATTATTATTATCCTTATTACTATTATTATTATCGCTATAACTGTTATTATTATTCTTGTTACTATTATTACTGTCCGTATTGCTCTTGCCTTTATCCTTAATACTATTATTATTATCGCTATAACTGTTATTATTATCCTTATTACTATTATTATTATCGCTATAACTGTTATTATTATTCTTATTACTATTACTATTATCCCCATTCCTCTTGTCTTTATCCTTATAACTATTATTATTATCCTTATTATTATTATTATTATCGCTATAACTGTTATTATTATCCTTATTACTATTATTATTATCGCTATAACTGTTATTATTATTCATGTTACTATTATTACTGTCCGTATTACTCTTGCCTTTATCCTTAATACTATTATTATTATCGCTATAACTGTTATTATTATTCTTGTTACTATTATTATTATCCCTATTCCTCTTGTCTGTCTCCTTATAACTATTATTATTATCCTTATTACTATTATTATTATCGCTATAACTGTTATTATTATGCTTATTCTATTGTTACTATCCCTATTACTCTTGTCTATATCCTTATAACTATTATTATTATCGCTATAACTGTTATTATTATTCTTATTGCTATTACTATTATCCCTATACCTCTTGTCTTTATCCTTATAACTATTATTATTATTATCGCTATAACTGTTATTATTATGCTTATTCTATTGTTACTATCCCTATTACTCTTGTCGATATCCTTATAACTATTATTATTATCCTTATTACTATTATTATTATCGCTATAACTGTTATTATTATCCGTATTACTATTATTATTATCGCTATAACTGTTATTATTATGCTTATTCTATTGTTACTATCCCTATTATCTTGTCTATATCATTATAACTATTATTATTATCCTTATTACTATTATTATTATCGCTATAACTGCTATTATTATCCTTAATACTATTATTATTATCGCTTTAACTGTAATTATTATTCTTATTACTATTACTATTATCCCTATTCCTCTTGTCTTTATCCTTATAACTATTATTATTATCCTTATTATTATTATTATTATCGCTATAACTGTTATTATTATCCTTATTACTATTATCATTATCGCTATAACTGTTATTTTTATGCTTATTCTATTGTTACTATCCCTATTACTCTTGTCTATATCCTTATAACTATTATTATTAGCGCTATAACTGTTATTATTATGCTTATTCTATTGTTAGTATCCCTATTACTCTTGTCTATATCCTTATAACTATTATTATTATCCTTATTACTATTATTATTATCGCTATAACTGTTATTATTATCGTTATTACTATTATTATTATCGCTATAACTGTTATTATTATGCTTATTCTATTGTTACTATCCCTATTACTCTTGTCTATATCCTTATAACTATTATTATTATCCTTATTATTATTATTATTATCGCTGTAACTGTTATTATTATCCTTATTACTATTATTATTATCGCTATAACTGTTATTATTATGCTTATTCCATTGTTACTATCCCTATTACTCTTGTCTATATCCTTATAACTATTATTATTATCCTTATTACTATTATTATTATCGCTATAACTGTTATTATTATTCATGTTACTATTATTACTGTCCGTATTACTCTTGCCTTTATCCTTAATACTATTATTATTATCGCTATAACTGTTATTATTATCCTTATTACTATTATTATTATCGCTATAACTGTTATTATTATTCTTATTACTATTACTATTATCCCCATTCCTCTTGTCTTTATCCTTATAACTATTATTATTATCCTTATTACTATTATTATTATCGCTATAACTGTTATTATTATTCATGTTGCTATTATTACTGTCCGTATTACTCTTGCCTTTATCCTTAATACTATTATTATTATCGCTATAACTGTTATTATTATTCTTGTTACTATTACTATTATCCCTATTTCTCTTGTCTTTCTCCTTATAACTATTATTATTATTATCGCTATAACTGTTATTATTATCCTTAATACTATTATTATTATCGCTGTAACTGTTATTATTATTCTTATTACTATTATTATTATCGCTTTAACTGTTATTATTATTCTTCTTACTATTATTATTATCGCTATAACTGTTATTATTATTCTTATTACTATTACTATTATCCCCATTCCTCTTGTCTTTATCCTTATAACTATTATTATTATCCTTATTATTATTATTATTATTATCGCTATAACTGTTATTATTATCCTTATTACTATTATTATTATCGCTATAACTGTTATTATTATCCTTATTACTATTATTATTATCGCTATAACTGTTATTATTATGCTTATTCTATTCTTACTATCCCTATTACTCTTGTCTATATCCTTATAACTATTATTATTATCCTTATTACTATTATTATTATCGCTATAACTGTTATTATTATTCTTGTTACTATTATTACTGTCCGTATTGCTCTTGCCTTTATCCTTAATACTATTATTATTATCGCTATAACTGTTATTATTATCCTTATTACTATTATTATTATCGCTATAACTGTTATTATTATTCTTATTACTATTACTATTATCCCCATTCCTCTTGTCTTTATCCTTATAACTATTATTATTATCCTTATTATTATTATTATTATCGCTATAACTGTTATTATTATCCTTATTACTATTATTATTATCGCTATAACTGTTATTATTATGCTTATTACATTGTTACTATCCCTATTACTCTTGTCTATATCCTTATAACTATTATTATTATCGCTATAACTGTTATTATTATTCATGTTACTATTATTACTGTCCGTATTACTCTTGCCTTTATCCTTAATACTATTATTATTATCGCTATAACTGTTATTATTATTCTTGTTACTATTATTATTATCCCTATTCCTCTTGTCTTTCTCCTTATAACTATTATTATTATCGCTATAACTGTTATTATTATCCTTAATACTATTATTATTATCGCTATAACTGTTATTATTATCCTTATTACTATTATTATTATCGCTACAACTGTTATTATTATGCTTATTCTATTCTTACTATCCCTATTACTCTTGTCTATATCCTTATAACTATTATTATTATCCTTATTACTATGATTATAATCGCTATAACTGTTATTATTATTCTTGTTGCTATTATTACTGTCCGTATTGCTCTTGCCTTTATCCTTAATACTATTATTAGTATCGCTATAACTGTTATTATTATCCTTATTACTATTATTATTATCGCTATAACTGTTATTATTATTCTTATTACTATTACTATTATCCCCATTCCTCTTGTCTTTATCCTTATAACTATTATTATTATCCTTATTATTATTATTATTATCGCTATAACTGTTATTATTATCCTTATTACTATTATTATTATCGCTATAACTGTTATTATTATGCTTATTACATTGTTACCATCCCTATTACTCTTGTCTATATCCTTATAACTATTATTATTATCCTTATTACTATTATTATTATCGCTATAACTGTTATTATTATTCATGTTACTATTATTACTGTCCGTATTACTCTTGCCTTTATCCTTAATACTATTATTATTATCGCTATAACTGTTATTATTATTCTTGTTACTATTATTATTATCCCTATTCCTCTTGTCTTTCTCCTTATAACTATTATTATTATCGCTATAACTGTTATTATTATCCTTAATACTATTATTATTATCGCTATAACTGTTATTATTATCCTTATTACTATTATTATTATCGCTACAACTGTTATTATTATGCTTATTCTATTCTTACTATCCCTATTACTCTTGTCTATATCCTTATAACTATTATTATTATGCTTATTCTATTCTTACTATCCCTATTACTCTTGTCTATATCCTTATAACTATTATTATTATCCTTATTACTATTATTATTATCGCTATAACTGTTATTATTATTCTTGTTACTATTATTACTGTCCGTATTGCTCTTGCCTTTATCCTTAATACTATTATTAGTATCGCTATAACTGTTATTATTATCCTTATTACTATTATTATTATCGCTATAACTGTTATTATTATGCTTATTCCATTGTTACTATCCCTATTACTCTTGTCTATATCCTTATAACTATTATTATTATCCTTATTACTATTATTATTATCGCTATAACTGTTATTATTATTCTTGTTACTATTATTACTGTCCGTATTGCTCTTGCCTTTATCCTTAATACTATTATTATTATCGCTATAACTGTTATTATTATCCTTATTACTATTATTATTATCGCTATAACTGTTATTATTATTCTTATTACTATTACTATTATCCCCATTCCTCTTGTCTTTATCCTTATAACTATTATTATTATCCTTATTATTATTATTATTATCGCTATAACTGTTATTATTATCCTTATTACTATTATTATTATCGCTATAACTGTTATTATTATTCATGTTACTATTATTACTGTCCGTATTACTCTTGCCTTTATCCTTAATACTATTATTATTATCGCTATAACTGTTATTATTATTCTTGTTACTATTATTATTATCCCTATTCCTCTTGTCTGCCTCCTTATAACTATTATTATTATCCTTATTACTATTATTATTATCGCTATAAATGTTATTATTATGCTTATTCTATTGTTACTATCCCTATTACTCTTGTCTATATCCTTATAACTATTATTATTATCGCTATAACTGTTATTATTATTCTTATTACTATTACTATTATCCCTATACCTCTTGTCTTTATCCTTATAACTATTATTATTATTATCGCTATAACTGTTATTATTATGCTTATTCTATTGTTACTATCCCTATTACTCTTGTCTATATCCTTATAACTATTATTATTAGCGCTATAACTGTTATTATTATGCTTATTCTATTGTTACTATCCCTATTACTCTTGTCTATATCCTTATAACTATTATTATTATCCTTATTATTATTATTATTATCGCTATAACTGTTATTATTATCCTTATTACTATTATTATTATCGCTATAACTGTTATTATTATGCTTATTCCATTGTTACTATCCCTATTACTCTTGTCTATATCCTTATAACTATTATTATTATCCTTATTACTATTATTATTATCGCTATAACTGTTATTATTATTCATGTTACTATTATTACTGTCCGTATTACTCTTGCCTTTATCCTTAATACTATTATTATTATCGCTATAACTGTTATTATTATCCTTATTACTATTATTATTATCGCTATAACTGTTATTATTATTCTTATTACTATTACTATTATCCCCATTCCTCTTGTCTTTATCCTTATAACTATTATTATTATCCTTATTACTATTATTATTATCGCTATAACTGTTATTATTATTCATGTTGCTATTATTACTGTCCGTATTACTCTTGCCTTTATCCTTAATACTATTATTATTATCGCTATAACTGTTATTATTATTCTTGTTACTATTACTATTATCCCTATTTCTCTTGTCTTTCTCCTTATAACTATTATTATTATCGCTATAACTGTTATTATTATCCTTAATACTATTATTATTATCGCTGTAACTGTTATTATTATTCTTATTACTATTATTATTATCGCTTTAACTGTTATTATTATTCTTATTACTATTATTATTATCGCTATAACTGTTATTATTATTCTTATTACTATTACTATTATCCCCATTCCTCTTGTCTTTATCCTTATAACTATTATTATTATCCTTATTATTATTATTATTATTATCGCTATAACTGTTATTATTATCCTTATTACTATTATTATTATCGCTATAACTGTTATTATTATCCTTATTACTATTATTATTATCGCTATAACTGTTATTATTATGCTTATTCTATTCTTACTATCCCTATTACTCTTGTCTATATCCTTATAACTATTATTATTATCCTTATTACTATTATTATTATCGCTATAACTGTTATTATTATTCTTGTTACTATTATTACTGTCCGTATTGCTCTTGCCTTTATCCTTAATACTATTATTATTATCGCTATAACTGTTATTATTATCCTTATTACTATTATTATTATCGCTATAACTGTTATTATTATTCTTATTACTATTACTATTATCCCCATTCCTCTTGTCTTTATCCTTATAACTATTATTATTATCCTTATTATTATTATTATTATCGCTATAACTGTTATTATTATCCTTAATACTATTATTATTATCGCTATAACTGTTATTATTATCCTTATTACTATTATTATTATCGCTACAACTGTTATTATTATGCTTATAATATTCTTACTATCCCTATTACTCTTGTCTATATCCTTATAACTATTATTATTATCCTTATTACTATTATTATTATCGCTATAACTGTTATTATTATTCTTGTTACTATTATTACTGTCCGTATTGCTCTTGCCTTTATCCTTAATACTATTATTAGTATCGCTATAACTGTTATTATTATCCTTATTACTATTATTATTATCGCTATAACTGTTATTATTATTCTTATTACTATTACTATTATCCCCATTCCTCTTGTCTTTATCCTTATAACTATTATTATTATCCTTATTATTATTATTATTATCGCTATAACTGTTATTATTATCCTTATTACTATTATTATTATCGCTATAACTGTTATTATTATGCTTATTCCATTGTTACTATCCCTATTACTCTTGTCTATATCCTTATAACTATTATTATTATCCTTATTACTATTATTATTATCGCTATAACTGTTATTATTATTCATGTTACTATTATTACTGTCCGTATTACTCTTGCCTTTATCCTTAATACTATTATTATTATCGCTATAACTGTTATTATTATTCTTGTTACTATTATTATTATCCCTATTCCTCTTGTCTTTCTCCTTATAACTATTATTATTATCCTTATTACTATTATTATTATCGCTATAACTGTTATTATTATGCTTATTCTATTGTTACTATCCCTATTACTCTTGTCTATATCCTTATAACTATTATTATTATCGCTATAACTGTTATTATTATTCTTATTACTATTACTATTATCCCTATACCTCTTGTCTTTATCCTTATAACTATTATTATTATTATCGCTATAACTGTTATTATTATGCTTATTCTATTGTTACTATCCCTATTACTCTTGTCTATATCCTTATAACTATTATTATTATCCTTATTACTATTATTATTATCGCTATAACTGTTATTATTATTCTTGTTACTATTATTACTGTCCGTATTGCTCTTGCCTTTATCCTTAATACTATTATTATTATCGCTATAACTGTTATTATTATCCTTATTACTATTATTATTATCGCTATAACTGTTATTATTATTCTTATTACTATTACTATTATCCCCATTCCTCTTGTCTTTATCCTTATAACTATTATTATTATCCTTATTATTATTATTATTATCGCTATAACTGTTATTATTATCCTTATTACTATTATTATTATCGCTATAACTGTTATTATTATGCTTATTCTATTGTTACTATCCCTATTACTCTTGTCTATATCCTTATAACTATTATTATTATCCTTATTACTATTATTATTATCGCTATAACTGTTATTATTATCGTTATTACTATTATTATTATCGCTATAACTGTTATTATTATGCTTATTCTATTGTTACTATCCCTATTACTCTTGTCTATATCCTTATAACTATTATTATTATCCTTATTATTATTATTATTATCGCTATAACTGTTATTATTATCCTTATTACTATTATTATTATCGCTATAACTGTTATTATTATGCTTATTCCATTGTTACTATCCCTATTACTCTTGTCTATATCCTTATAACTATTATTATTATCGCTATAACTGTTATTATTATTCTTGTTACTATTATTATTATCCCTATTCCTCTTGTCTTTCTCCTTATAACCATTATTATTATCCTTATTACTATTATTATTATCGCTATAACTGTTATTATTATGCTTATTCTATTGTTACTATCCCTATTACTCTTGTCTATATCCTTATAACTATTATTATTATCGCTATAACTGTTATTATTATTCTTATTACTATTACTATTATCCCTATACCTCTTGTCTTTATCCTTATAACTATTATTATTATTATCGCAATAACTGTTATTATTATGCTTATTCTATTGTTACTATCCCTATTACTCTTGTCTATATCCTTATAACTATTATTATTATCCTTATTACTATTATTATTATCGCTATAACTGTTATTATTATTCTTGTTACTATTATTACTGTCCGTATTGCTCTTGCCTTTATCCTTAATACTATTATTATTATCGCTATAACTGTTATTATTATTCTTGTTACTATTACTATTATCCCTATTTCTCTTGTCTTTCTCCTTATAACTATTATTATTATCGCTATAACTGTTATTATTATCCTTAATACTATTATTATTATCGCTGTAACTGTTATTATTATTCTTATTACTATTATTATTATCGCTTTAACTGTTATTATTATTGTTATTACTATTATTATTATCGCTATAACTGTTATTATTATTCTTATTACTATTACTATTATCCCCATTCCTCTTGTCTTTATCCTTATAACTATTATTATTATTATCGCTATAAACTGTTATTATTATGCTTATTCTATTGTTACTATCCCTATTACTCTTGTCTATATCCTTATAACTATTATTATTATCCTTATTACTATTATTATTATCGCTATAACTGTTATTATTATTCTTGTTACTATTATTACTGTCCGTATTGCTCTTGCCTTTATCCTTAATACTATTATTATTATCGCTATAACTGTTATTATTATTCTTGTTACTATTACTATTATCCCTATTTCTCTTGTCTTTCTCCTTATAACTATTATTATTATCGCTATAACTGTTATTATTATCCTTAATACTATTATTATTATCGCTGTAACTGTTATTATTATTCTTATTACTATTATTATTATCGCTTTAACTGTTATTATTATTCTTATTACTATTATTATTATCGCTATAACTGTTATTATTATTCTTATTACTATTACTATTATCCCCATTCCTCTTGTCTTTATCCTTATAACTATTATTATTATCCTTATTATTATTATTATTATTATCGCTATAACTGTTTTATTATCCTTATTACTATTATTATTATCGCTATAACTGTTATTATTATCCTCATTACTATTATTATTATCGCTATAACTGTTATTACTATCCTTATTACTATTATTATTATCGCTATAACTGTTATTATTATGCTTATTACATTGTTACTATCCCTATTACTCTTGTCTATATCCTTATAACTATTATTATTATCCTTATTACTATTATTATTATCGCTATAACTGTTATTATTATTCATGTTACTATTATTACTGTCCGTATTACTCCTTGCCTTTATCCTTAATACTATTATTATTATCGCTATAACTGTTATTATTATTCTTGTTACTATTATTATTTATCCCTATTCCTCTTGTCTTTCTCCTTATAAACTATTATTATCCTTATTACTATTATTATTATCGCTATAACTGTTATTATTATCCTTATTACTATTATTATTATCGCTATAACTGTTATTATTATGCATTATTCTATTGTTACTATCCCTATTACTCTTGTCTATATCCTTATAACTATTATTATTATCCTTATTATTATTATTATTATCGCTATAACTGTTATTATTATCCTTATTACTATTATTATTATCGCTATAACTGTTATTATTATGCTTATTCCATTGTTACTATCCCTATTACTCTTGTCTATATCCTTATAACTATTATTATTATCCTTATTACTATTATTATTATCGCTATAACTGTTATTATTATTCTTGTTACTATTATTATTATCCCTATTCCTCTTGTCTTTCTCCTTATAACTATTATTATTATCCTTATTACTATTATTATTATCGCTATAACTGTATTATTATGCTTATTCTATTGTTACTATCCCTATTACTCTTGTCTATATCCTTATCTCTATTAATTATTATCGCAATAACTGTTATTATTATTCTTATTACTATTACTATTATCCCTATACCTCTTGTCTTTATCCTTATAACTATTATTATTATTATCGGCTATAACTGTTATTATTATTCTTATTACTATTACTATTATCCCCATTCCTCTTGTCTTTATCCTTATAACTATTATTATTATCCTTATATTATTATTATTATTATCGCTATAACTGTTATTATTATCCTTATTACTATTATTATTATCGCTATAACTGTTATTATTATCCTCATTACTATTATTATTATCGCTATAACTGTTATTACTATCCTTATTACTATTATTATTATCGCTATAACTGTTATTATTATGCTTATTACATTGTTACTATCCCTATTACTCTTGTCTATATCCTTATAACTATTATTATTATCCTTATTACTATTATTATTATCGCTATAACTGTTATTATTATTCATGTTACTATTATTACTGTCCGTATACTCTTGCCTTTATCCTTAATACTATTATTATTATCGCTATAACTGTTATTATTATTCTTGTTACTATTATTATTATCCCTATTCCTCTTGTCTATATCCTTATAACTATTATTATTATCCTTATTACTTATTATTATTATCGCTATAACTGTTATTATTATTCTTGTTACTATTATTACTGTCCGTACTACTCTTGCCTTTATCCTTATTACTATTATTATTGTCGCTTTAACTGTTATTATTATTCTTATTACTATTACTATTATACCTATTCCTCTTGTCTTTATCCTTATAACTATTATTATTATCCTTATTATTATTATTATTACCGCTATAACTGTTATTGTTATCCTTATTACTATTATTATTATCGCTATAAACTGTTATTATTATCCTTATTCTATTGTTTTCTATCCGTATTACTCTTGTCTTTATCCTCATAACTATTATTATTATCCTTGTGATTATTATTATTATCGCTATAATCTTATTATTATCCTTCTTCTATTGTTACTATCCGTTTTACTCTTGTCTTTATCCTTATAACTATTATTATTATCCTTATTATTATTATTATTATCGCTATAACTGATATTATTATTCCTATTACTATTATTATTATCCCTATTCCTCTTGTCTTTATCCTTATAACTATTATTATTATCCTTATTATTATTATTATTATCGCTATAACTGTTATTATTATCCTTATTCTATTGTTACTATCCGTACTACTCTTGCCTTTATCCTTATTACATTATTATTGTCGCTTTAACTGTTATTATTATTCTTATTACTATTACTATTATACCTATTCCTCTTGTCTTTATCCTTATAACTATTATTATTATCCTTATTATTATTATTATTACCGCTATAACTGTTATTGTTATCCTTATTACTATTATTATTATCGCTATAACTGTTATTATTATCCTTATTCTATTGTTTCTATCCGTATTACTCTTGTCTTTATCCTCATAACTATTATTATTATCCTTGTGATTATTATTATTATCGCTATAACTCTTATTAGTATCCTTCTTCTATTGTTACTATCCGTTTTTACTCTTGTCTTTATCCTTATAACTATTAATATTATACCTTATTACTATTATTATTATCGCTACAACTGTTATTATTATTCTTATTACTATTATTATTATCCCTATTCCCCTTGTCTTTATCCTTATAACTATATTATTATCCTTCTTATATAATTATTATCGCTATAACTGTTATTGTTATCCTTATTACTATTATTATTATCGCTATAGCTGTTATAATATTATTGTCCCTTATTCTATTGTTACTATCCGTATTACTCTTGTCTTTTTCCTTATAACTTTTATTTTTATCCGTATTACCATTATTTTTATCTCTATATCTGTTTCCTATTCCTCTTGTCTTTATCCTTATAACTATTATTATTATCCTTATTATTATTATTATTATCGCTATAACTGTTATTGTTATCCTTATTACTATTATTATTATCGCTATAACTGTTATTATTATCCTTATTTCTATTGTTTCTATCCGTATTACTCTTGTCTTTTCCTTATAACTATTATTATTATTATCCCTTATTATTACTATTTTATCGCTATAACTGTTATTATTATCCTCATTCTATTGTTACTATCCGTCTTACTCTTGTCTTACCTTATAACTATTATTATTAATCCTAATTACTATTATTATTATCCTTATTATTATATTATTATCGCTATAACTGTTATTATTATTCCTATTACTATTATTATTATCCCTATTACTCTTGTCTTTATCCTTATAACTATTATTATTATCGCTATAACTGTTATTAATATTCATATTACTATTATTATTATCCCTATTCCCCTTGTCTTTATCCTTATAACTATTATTATTATAATTCTTATTATAATTATTATCGCTATAACTGTTATTGTTATCCTTATTACTATTATTATTATCGCTATAACTGTTATAATATTATTGTCCTTATTCTATTGTTACTATCCGTATTACTCTTGTCTTTTTCCTTATGACTTTTATTTTTAATCCTTATTACCATTATTTTTATCTCTATATCTGTTCCTATTCCTCTTGTCTTTATCCTTATAACTATTATTATTATCCTTATTATTATTATTATTATCGCTATAACTGTTATTATTATCCTTATTCTATTGTTACTATCCGTATTACTCTTGTCTTATCCTCATAACTATTATTATTATCCTTGTGATTATTAGTATTATCGCTATAACTCTTATTATTATCCTTCTCTATTGTTACTATCCGTTTTACTCTTGTCTTTATCCTTATAACTATTTATTATATCCTTATTATTATTATTATTATCGCTATAACTGATATTATTATTCTTATTACTATTGTTACTGTCCGTATTACTCTTGTCTTTATCCTTATAACTATTATTATTATCGCTACAACTGTTATTATTGTTCTTATTACTATTATTATTATCCCTATTCCCCCTTGTCTTTATCCTTATAACTATTATTATTATCCTTATTATTATTGTTATTATCGCTATAACTATTATTATTAATCCTAATTACTATTATATTATCGCTTAACTGTTATTATTATTCTTATTACTATTATTATTATCCCTATTCCCCTTGTCTTTATCCTTATAAACTATTATTATTCATCCTTATTACTATTATTATTATCCAATAACTGTTATTATTATTCTTATTACTATTGTTACTATCCGTATTACTCCTGTCTTTATCCTTATAACTATTATTATTATCCTTATTATTATTATTGTTACCGTTATAACTGTTATTGTTATCCTTATTACTATTATTATTATCGCTATAGCTGTTATTATTATCCTTATTCTATTGTTACTATCCGTATTACGCTTGCCTTTTTCCTTATAACTATTATTATTAATCCTTATTACTATTATTATTATCGCTATAAACTGTTATTATTATTCTTATTACTATTGTTACTATCCGTATTACTCTTGTCTTTATCCTTATAACTATTATTATTATCGCTATAAACTGTTATTATTATCCTTATTCTATTGTTTCTATCCGTATTACTCTTGTCTTTATCCTTATAACTATTATTATATCCTTATAATTATTATTATTATCGCTATAACTGTTATTGTTTATCCTTCTTACTATTATTATTATCGCTATAACTGTTATTATTATCCTTATTCTATTATTACTATCCCTATTACTCTTGTCCTTTATCCCTTACAACTATTATTATTATCCTTATTCCTATTATTACTATCCCTATACTCTTGCCTTTATCCTTATAACTATTATTATTATTATCCTTATTCTATTATTACTATCCCTATTACTCTTGTCTTTATCCTTACCACTATATTATTATCCTTATTCAATTTTACTATCCCTATTACTCTTGCCTTTATCCTTATAACTATTATTATTATCGTTGTTATTATTATTATTATCGCTATAACTGTTATTATTATCCTTCTTCTATTGTTACTATCCGTTTTACTCTTGTCTTTATGCTTGTAACTATTATTGTTATCCTGATTACTATTATTATTATCGCTATAACTGTTATTATTATCCTTATTCTATTATTACTTCCCCTATTACTCCTGTCTTTATCCTTATAACTATTATTATTATCCTTGTTATTATTATTATCGCCATAACTGTTATTATTATCCTTATTACTATTATTATTATCGCTAACACTGTTATTATTTCCTTATTCTATGATTACTATCCCTATTGCTCTTGGTTTTATCCTTATAACTATTATTGTTGTCCTTATTACTATTATTATTATCGCTATAACTGTTATTATTGTCCTTATTCTATTATTACTATCCGTATTACTCTTGTCTTTATAATTATAACCGTTATTCCTATACTTATATCTATTATTATTATCGCTATAAATGTTATTATTATCACTGTTACTGTTATTGCTATTCTTATTACTATTATTTGTATTCTTATAACCGTTATTATTACCCATATTACTAATTATTTATTTCGCTATAACTGTTATTATTATCCTTATTCTATTATTACTACCCCTATTACTCTTGTCTTTATCCTTATAACTATTATTATTATGCTTGTTATTATTATTACTATCGCTATAACTGTTATTATTATCCTTATTACTATTATTATTATCGCTATAACTGTCATTTTTGTCCTTATTCTATATTACTATCCTATTACTCTTGCCTTTATCCTTATAACTATTATTATTATTATCCTTATTCTATTATTACTATCCCTATTACTCTTGCCTTTATCCTTATAACTATTATTATTATTATCCCTTATTCTATTATTACTATCCCTATTACTCTTGTCTTTATCCTTATAACTATTATTATTATCCTTGTTATTATTATTATTATCACTGTAACTGTTATTATTATTCTTATTACTATTATTATTATCGCTATAACTGTTATTATTATCCTTATTCCCTTATTACTATTCGTATTACTCTTCTCTTTATCCTTATTACCATTATTATTATTCTATAACTGATCTTATACCATTCTTACTGTTATTATTACCGCTTTAACTGTTATTATTATCCTTATTCTATCATTACTATCCCTATTACTCTTGCCTTTATCCTTATAACTATGATTATTATTAACCATGTTACTATTATATTATCGCTATAACTGTTATTATTATCCTTATTCTATTATTACTATCCCCATTACTCTTGTCTTTATCCTTATAACTATTATTATTAGCCTTGTTATTATTATTACTATCGCTATAACTGTTATTATTATCCTTATTACAATTATTATTATCGCTATAACTGTTATTATTGTCCTTATTCTATTATTACTATCCGATTACCTCTTGTCTTTATCCTTATAACTATTATTATATGCTTGTTATTATTATTACTATTGCTATAACTGTTATTATTATCCTTATTCTATTATTACTATCCCTATTACTCTTGCCTTTATCCTTATAACTATTATTATTATTATCCTTATTCTATTATTACTATCCCTATTACTCTTGTCTTTATCTTACAACTATTATTATTATCCTTATTCTATTATTACTATCCCTATTACTCTTGCCTTTATCCTTATAACTATTATTATTATTATCCTTATTCTATTATTACTATCCCTATTACTCTTGTCTTTATCCTTATAACTATTATTATTATCCTTGTTATTATTATTATTATCGCTATAATTGTTATTATTATTCTTATTACTATTATTATTATCGCTATAACTGTTATTATTATCCTTATTCCCTTATTACTATTCGTATTACTCTTCTCATTATCCTTATTCTATGATTACTATCCCTATTACTCTTGCCTTTATCCTTATAACTATTATTATTATTATCCATATTACTATTATTATTATCGCTATAACTGTTATTATTATTCTTATTACTATTGTTACTATCCGTATTACTCTTGTCTTTAGCCTTATAACTATTATTATTATCCTTATTATTATTATTATTATTACCGCTATAACTGTTATTGTTATCCTTATTACTATTATTATTATCGCTATAACTGTTATTATTATCCTTATTCTATTCGTTTCTATCCGTACTACTCTTGTCTTTATCCTTATAACTATTATTATTATCCTTATATTATTATAATTATCGCTATAACTGTTATTACTATCCTTACTCTATTGTTACTATCCGTATTACTCTTGTCTTTATCCTTATAACTATTATTACTATCCTTATTATTATTATTATTATCGCTATAAACTGTTTTATTATCCTTATTCTATTGTTACTATCCGTATTACGCTTGCATTTTTCCTTGTAACTATTATTATTAATCCTTATTACTATTATTATTATCGCTATAACTGTTATTATTATTCTTATTACTATTGTTACTATCCGTATTACTCTTGTCTTTATCCTTATAACTATTATTATTCATACTTATTCCTATTATTATTATCGCTATAACTGTTATTATTATCGTTATTACTATTATTATTATCGCTATAACTGTAAATTATTATCCTTATTCTATTGTTACTATCCGTATTACTGTTGTCTTTATCCTTATAACTATTATTACTATCCTTATTACTATTATTATTATCGCTATAACTGTTATTATTATCCTTATTCTATTGTTTCTATCCCTATTCCCCTTGTCTTTATCCTTATAACTATTATTATTATCCTTCTTATTATAATTATTATCGCTATAACTGTTATTGTTATCCTTATTACTATTATTATTATCGCTATAACTGTTATTATTATCATTATTCTATTGTTTCTATCCGTATTACTCTTGTCTTCATCCTTATAACTATTATTATTATCCTTATTATTATTATTATTATCGCTATAACTGTTATTGTTATCCTTATTACTATTATTATTATCGCTATAACTGTTATTATTATCCTTATTCTATTGTTACTATCCGCACTACTCTTGCCTTTATCCTTATTACTATTATTATTGTCGCTTTAACTGTTATTATTATTCTTATTACTATTACTATTATCCCTATTCCTCTTGTCTTTATCCTTATAACTATTATTATTATCCTTATTATTATTATTATTATCGCTATAACTGTTATTATTATCCTTATTCTATTGTTACTATCCGTATTACTCTTGTCTTTTTCCTTATAACTTTTATTTTTATCCTTATTACCATTATTTTTATCTCTATAACTGTTCCTATTCCTCTTGTCTTTATCCTTATAACTATTATTATTATCCTTATTATTATTATTATTATAGCTATAACTGTTATTATTATCCTTATTCTATTGTTACTATCCGTACTACTCTTGCCTTTATCCTTATTACTATTATTATTGTCGCTTTAACTGTTATTATTATTCTTATTACTATTACTATTATACCTATTCCTCTTGTCTTTATCCTTATAACTATTATTATTATCCTTATTATTATTATTATTACCGCTATAACTGTTATTGTTATCCTTATTACTATTATTATTATCGCTATAACTGTTATTATTATCCTTATTCTATTGTTTCTATCCGTATTACTCTTGTCTTTATCCTTATAACTATTAATATTATACCTTATTACTATTATTATTATCGCTACAACTGTTATTATTATTCTTATTACTATTATTATTATCCCTATTCCCCTTGTCTTTATCCTTATAACTATTATTATTAATCCTTATTACTATTATTATTATCGCTATAACTGTTATTATTATTCTTATTACTATTGTTACTATCCGTATTACTCTTGTCTTTATCCTTATAACTATTATTATTATCGCTATAACTGTTATTATTATCCTTATTCTATTGTTTCTATCCGTATTACTCTTGTCTTTATCCTTATAACTATTATTATTAATCCTAATTACTATTATTATTATCCTTATTATTATTATTATTATCGCTATAACTGTTATTATTATTCCTATTACTATTATTATTATCCCTATTACTCTTGTCTTTATCCTTATAACTATTATTATTATCCTTGTTATTATTATTATTATCACTATAACTGTTATTATTATTCTTATTACTATTGTTACTATCTGTATTACTCTTGCCTTTATCCTTATAACTATTATTATTATCGTTGTTATTATTATTATTATCGCTATAACTGTTATTATTATCCTTCTTCTATTGTTACTATCCGTTTTACTCTTGTCTTTATGCTTGTAACTATTATTATTATCCTTATTCTATTATTACTATCTCTATTACTCTTGCCTTTATCCTTATAACTATTATTATTATTATCCTTATTCTATTATTACTATCCCTATTACTCTTGTCTTTATCCTTATAACTATTATTATTATCCTTGTTATTATTATTATTATCACTATAACTGTTATTATTATTCTTATTACTATTGTTACTATCTGTATTACTCTTGCCTTTATCCTTATAACTATGATTATTATTAACCATGTTACTATTATTATTATTGCTATAACTGTTATTATTATCCTTATTCTATTATTACTATCCCCATTACTCTTGTCTTTATCCTTATAACTATTATTATTAGCCTTGTTATTATTATTACTATCGCTATAACTGTTATTATTATCCTTATTACAATTATTATTATCGCTATAACTGTTATTATTGTCCTTATTCTATTATTACTCTCCGTATTACTCTTGTCTTTATCCTTATAACTATTATTATTATGCTTGTTATTATTATTACTATTGCTATAACTGTTATTATTATCCTTATTCTATTATTACTATCCCTATTACTCTTGTCTTTATCCTTACAACTATTATTATTATCCTTATTCTATTATTACTATCCCTATTACTCTTGCCTTTATCCTTATAACTATTATTATTATTATCCTTATTCTATTATTACTATCCCTATTACTCTTGTCTTTATCCTTACAACTATTATTATTATCCTTATTCTATTATTACTATCCCTATTACTCTTGTCTTTATCCCTATAACTATTATTATTATTACTATTGCTATAACTGTTATTATTATCCTTATTCTATTATTACTATCCCTATTACTCTTGCCTTTATCCTTATAACTATTATTATTATTATCCTTATTCTATTATTACTATCCCTATTACTCTTGTCTTTATCCTTACAACTATTATTATTATCCTTATTCTATTATTACTATCCCTATTACTCTTGCCTTTATCCTTATAACTATTATTATTATTATCCTTATTCTATTATTACTATCCCTATTACTCTTGTCTTTATCCTTACAACTATTATTATTATCCTTATTCTATTATTACTATCCCTATTACTCTTGCCTTTATCCTTATAACTATTATTATTATCGTTGTTATTATTATTATTATCGCTATAACTGTTATTATTATCCTTCTTCTATTGTTACTATCCGTTTTACTCTTGTCTTTATGCTTGTAACTATTATTGTTATCCTGATTACTATTATTATTATCGCTATAACTGTTATTATTATCCTTATTCTATTATTACTTCCCCTATTACTCCTGTCTTTATCCTTATAACTATTATTATTATCCTTGTTATTATTATTATTATCGCCATAACTGTTATTATTATCCTTATTACTATTATTATTATCGCTAACACTGTTATTATTATCCTTATTGTATGATTACTATCCCTATTGCTCTCGGTTTTATCCTTATAACTATTATTGTTGTCCTTATTACTATTATTATTATCGCTATAACTGTTATTATTGTCCTTATTCTATTATTACTATCCGTATTACTCTTGTCTTTATCCTTATAACCGTTATTCCTATACTTATATCTATTATTATTATCGCTATAAATGTTATTATTATCACTGTTACTGTTATTGCTATTCTTATTACTATTATTTGTATTGCTATAACCGTTATTATTACCCATATTACTATTATTTATTTCGCTATAACTGTTATTATTATCCTTATTCTATTATTACTACCCCTATTACTCTTGTCTTTATCCTTATAACTATTATTATTATGCTTGTTATTATTATTACTATCGCTATAACTGTTATTATTATCCTTATTACTATTATTATTATCGCTATAACTGTCATTTTTGTCCTTATTCTATTATTACTATCCCTATTACTCTTGCCTTTATCCTTATAACTATTATTATTATTATCCTTATTCTATTATTACTATCCCTATTACTCTTGCCTTTATCCTTATAACTATTATTATTATTATCCTTATTCTATTATTACTATCCCTATTACTCTTGTCTTTATCCTTATAACTATTATTATTATCCTTGTTATTATTATTATTATCACTGTAACTGTTATTATTATTCTTATTACTATTATTATTATCGCTATAACTGTTATTATTATCCTTATTCCCTTATTACTATTCGTATTACTCTTCTCTTTATCCTTATTACCATTATTATTATCTCTATAACTGTTCTTATTACCATTCTTACTGTTATTATTACCGCTTTAACTGTTATTATTATCCTTATTCTATCATTACTATCCCTATTACTCTTGCCTTTATCCTTATAACTATGATTATTATTAACCATGTTACTATTATTATTATCGCTATAACTGTTATTATTATCCTTATTCTCTTATTACTATCCCCATTACTCTTGTCTTTATCCTTATAACTATTATTATTAGCCTTGTTATTATTATTACTATCGCTATAACTGTTATTATTATCCTTATTACAATTATTATTATCGCTATAACTGTTATTATTGTCCTTATTCTATTATTACTATCCGTATTACTCTTGTCTTTATCCTTATAACTATTATTATTATGCTTGTTATTATTATTACTATTGCTATAACTGTTATTATTATCCTTATTCTATTATTACTATCCCTATTACTCTTGCCTTTATCCTTATAACTATTATTATTATTATCCTTATTCTATTATTACTATCCCTATTACTCTTGTCTTTATCCTTACAACTATTATTATTATCCTTATTCTATTATTACTATCCCTATTACTCTTGCCTTTATCCTTATAACTATTATTATTATTATCTTTATTCTATTATTACTATCCCTATTACTCTTGTCTTTATCCTTATAACTATTATTATTATCCTTGTTATTGTTATTATTATCGCTATAATTGTTATTATTATTCTTATTACTATTATTATTATCGCTATAACTGTTATTATTATCCTTATTCCCTTATTACTATTCGTATTACTCTTCTCATTATCCTTATTCTATGATTACTATCCCTATTACTCTTGCCTTTATCCTTATAACTATTATTATTATTATCCATATTACTATTATTATTATCGCTATAACTGTTATTATTATCCTTCTTCTATTGTTACTATCCGTTTTACTCTTGTCTTTATCCTTGTAACTATTATTATTATCCTTGTTATTATTATTATTATCGCTATAACTGTTATTATTATCCTTATTACTATTATTATTATCGCTATAACTGTTATTATTGTCCTTATTCTATTATTACTACCCCTATTACTCTTGTCTGTATCCTTATAACTATTATTATTATCCTTGTTATTATTATTATTATCGCTATAACTGTTATTATTGTCCTTTTTCTATTATTACTATCCGTATTACTCTTGTCTTTATCCTTATAACCATTATTATTATGCTTGTTATTATTATTACTATCGCTATAACTGTTATTATTATCCATATTACTATTATTATTATCGCTATAACTGTTATTATTGTCCTTATTCTATTATTACTATCCGTATTACTCTTGTATTCATCCTTATAACTTTTATTATTATCCTTATTACCATTATTATTATCTCTATAACTGTTCTTATTACCATTCTTACTGTTATTATTACCGCTGTAACTGTTATTATTATCCTTATTCTATGATTACTATCCCTATTACTCTTGCCTTTATCCTTATAACTATTATTATTGTTATCCATATTACTATTATTATTATCGCTAAAACTGTTATTATTATCCTTATTCTATTGTTACTATCCGTATTACGCTTGCATTTTTCCTTATAACTATTATTATTAATCCTTATTACTATTATTATTATCGCTATAACTGTTATTATTATTCTTATTACTATTGTTACTATCCGTATTACTCTTGTCTTTATCCTTATAACTATTATTATTCATACTTATTCCTATTATTATTATCGCTATAACTGTTATTATTATCGTTATTACTATTATTATTATCGCTATAACTGTAAATTATTATCCTTATTCTATTGTTACTATCCGTATTACTCTTGTCTTTATCCTTATAACTATTATTACTATCCTTATTACTATTATTATTATCGATATAACTGTTATTATTATCCTTATTCTATTGTTTCTATCCGTATTACTCTTGCCTTTATCCTTATAACTATTATTATTATCCTTATTATTATTATTATTATCGCTATAACTGTTATTGTTATCCTTATTACTATTATTATTATCGCTATAACTGTTATTATTATCCTTATTCTATGGTTTCTATCCGTATTATTCTTGTCTTTATCCTTATAACTATTATTATTATTATCCTTATTATTACTATTATTATCGCTATAACTGTTATTATTATCCTTATTCTATTGTTACTATCCGTCTGACTCTTGTCTTTATCCTTATAACTATTATTATTAATCCTAATTACTATTATTATTATCCTTATTATTATTATTATTATCGCTATAACTGTTATTATTATTCCTATTACTATTATTATTATCCCTATTACTCTTGTCTTTATCCTTATAACTATTATTATTATCCTTGTTATTATTATTATTATCACTATAACTGTTATTATTATTCTTATTACTATTGTTACTATCTGTATTACTCTTGCCTTTATCCTTATAACTATGATTATTATTAACCATGTTACTATTATTATTATCGCTATAACTGTTATTATTATCCTTATTCTATTATTACTATCCCCATTACTCTTGTCTTTATCCTTATAACTATTATTATTAGCCTTGTTATTATTATTACTATCGCTATATCTGTTATTATTATCCTTATTACAATTATTATTATCGCTATAACTGTTATTATTGTCCTTATTCTATTATTACTCTCCGTATTACTCTTGTCTTTATCCTTATAACTATTATTATTATGCTTGTTATTATTATTACTATTGCTATAACTATTATTATTATCCTTATTCTATTATTACTATCCCTATTACTCTTGCCTTTATCCTTATAACTATTATTATTATTATCCTTATTCTATTATTACTATCCCTATTACTCTTGTCTTTATCCTTACAACTATTATTATTATCCTTATTCTATTATTACTATCCCTATTACTCTTGCCTTTATCCTTATAACTATTATTATTATTATCCTTATTCTATTATTACTATCCCTATTACTCTTGTCTTTATCCTTATAACTATTATTATTATTATCCTTATTCTATTATTACTATCCCTATTACTCTTGTCTTTATCCTTATAACTATTATTATTATTATCCTTATTCTATTATTACTATCCCTATTACTCTTGTCTATATCCTTATAACTATTATTATTATCCTTATTACTATTATTATTATCGCTATAACTGTTATTATTATCGTTATTACTATTATTATTATCGCTATAACTGTTATTATTATGCTTATTCTATTGTTACTATCCCTATTACTCTTGTCTATATCCTTATAACTATTATTATTATCCTTATTATTATTATTATTATCGCTATAACTGTTATTATTATTCTTATTACTATTATTATTATCGCTTTAACTGTTATTATTATTCTTATTACTATTATTATTATCGCTATAACTGTTATTATTATTCTTATTACTATTACTATTATCCCCATTCCTCTTGTCTTTATCCTTATAACTATTATTATTATCCTTATTATTATTATTATTATTATCGCTATAACTGTTATTATTATCCTTATTACTATTATTATTATCGCTATAACTGTTATTATTATCCTCATTACTATTATTATTATCGCTATAACTGTTATTACTATCCTTATTACTATTATTATTATCGCTATAACTGTTATTATTATGCTTATTACATTGTTACTATCCCTATTACTCTTGTCTATATCCTTATAACTATTATTATTATCCTTATTACTATTATTATTATCGCTATAACTGTTATTATTATTCATGTTACTATTATTACTGTCCGTATTACTCTTGCCTTTATCCTTAATACTATTATTATTATCGCTATAACTGTTATTATTATTCTTGTTACTATTATTATTATCCCTATTCCTCTTGTCTTTCTCCTTATAACTATTATTATTATCCTTATTACTATTATTATTATCGCTATAACTGTTATTATTATCCTTATTACTATTATTATTATCGCTATAACTGTTATTATTATGCTTATTCTATTGTTACTATCCCTATTACTCTTGTCTATATCCTTATAACTATTATTATTATCCTTATTATTATTATTATTATCGCTATAACTGTTATTATTATCCTTATTACTATTATTATTATCGCTATAACTGTTATTATTATGCTTATTCCATTGTTACTATCCCTATTACTCTTGTCTATATCCTTATAACTATTATTATTATCCTTATTACTATTATTATTATCGCTATAACTGTTATTATTATTCTTGTTACTATTATTATTATCCCTATTCCTCTTGTCTTTCTCCTTATAACTATTATTATTATCCTTATTACTATTATTATTATCGCTATAACTGTTATTATTATGCTTATTCTATTGTTACTATCCCTATTACTCTTGTCTATATCCTTATCTCTATTATTATTATCGCTATAACTGTTATTATTATTCTTATTACTATTACTATTATCCCTATACCTCTTGTCTTTATCCTTATAACTATTATTATTATTATCGCTATAACTGTTATTATTATTCTTATTACTATTACTATTATCCCCATTCCTCTTGTCTTTATCCTTATAACTATTATTATTATCCTTATTATTATTATTATTATTATCGCTATAACTGTTATTATTATCCTTATTACTATTATTATTATCGCTATAACTGTTATTATTATCCTCATTACTATTATTATTATCGCTATAACTGTTATTACTATCCTTATTACTATTATTATTATCGCTATAACTGTTATTATTATGCTTATTACATTGTTACTATCCCTATTACTCTTGTCTATATCCTTATAACTATTATTATTATCCTTATTACTATTATTATTATCGCTATAACTGTTATTATTATTCATGTTACTATTATTACTGTCCGTATTACTCTTGCCTTTATCCTTAATACTATTATTATTATCGCTATAACTGTTATTATTATTCTTGTTACTATTATTATTATCCCTATTCCTCTTGTCTATATCCTTATAACTATTATTATTATCCTTATTACTATTATTATTATCGCTATAACTGTTATTATTATTCTTGTTACTATTATTACTGTCCGTACTACTCTTGCCTTTATCCTTATTACTATTATTATTGTCGCTTTAACTGTTATTATTATTCTTATTACTATTACTATTATACCTATTCCTCTTGTCTTTATCCTTATAACTATTATTATTATCCTTATTATTATTATTATTACCGCTATAACTGTTATTGTTATCCTTATTACTATTATTATTATCGCTATAACTGTTATTATTATCCTTATTCTATTGTTTCTATCCGTATTACTCTTGTCTTTATCCTCATAACTATTATTATTATCCTTGTGATTATTATTATTATCGCTATAACTCTTATTATTATCCTTCTTCTATTGTTACTATCCGTTTTACTCTTGTCTTTATCCTTATAACTATTATTATTATCCTTATTATTATTATTATTATCGCTATAACTGATATTATTATTCCTATTACTATTATTATTATCCCTATTCCTCTTGTCTTTATCCTTATAACTATTATTATTATCCTTATTATTATTATTATTATCGCTATAACTGTTATTATTATCCTTATTCTATTGTTACTATCCGTACTACTCTTGCCTTTATCCTTATTACTATTATTATTGTCGCTTTAACTGTTATTATTATTCTTATTACTATTACTATTATACCTATTCCTCTTGTCTTTATCCTTATAACTATTATTATTATCCTTATTATTATTATTATTACCGCTATAACTGTTATTGTTATCCTTATTACTATTATTATTATCGCTATAACTGTTATTATTATCCTTATTCTATTGTTTCTATCCGTATTACTCTTGTCTTTATCCTCATAACTATTATTATTATCCTTGTGATTATTATTATTATCGCTATAACTCTTATTAGTATCCTTCTTCTATTGTTACTATCCGTTTTACTCTTGTCTTTATCCTTATAACTATTAATATTATACCTTATTACTATTATTATTATCGCTACAACTGTTATTATTATTCTTATTACTATTGTTATTATCCCTATTCCCCTTGTCTTTATCCTTATAACTATTATTATTAATCCTTATTACTATTATTATTATCGCTATAACTGTTATTATTATTCTTATTACTATTGTTACTATCCGTATTACTCTTGTCTTTATCCTTATAACTATTATTATTAATCCTAATTACTATTATTATTATCCTTATTATTATTATTATTATCGCTATAACTGTTATTATTATTCCTATTACCATTATTATTATCCCTATTACTCTTGTCTTTATCCTTATAACTATTATTATTATCGCTATAACTGTTATTAATATTCATATTACTATTATTATTATCCCTATTCCCCTTGTCTTTATCCTTATAACTATTATTATTATCCTTCTTATTATAATTATTATCGCTATAACTGTTATTGTTATCCTTATTACTATTATTATTATCGCTATAACTGTTATAATATTATTGTCCTTATTCTATTGTTACTATCCGTATTACTCTTGTCTTTTTCCTTATAACTTTTATTTTTATCCTTATTACCATTATTTTTATCTCTATATCTGTTCCTATTCCTCTTGTCTTTATCCTTATAACTATTATTATTATCCTTATTATTATTATTATTATCGCTATAACTGTTATTATTATCCTTATTCTATTGTTACTATCCGTATTACTCTTGTCTTTATCCTCATAACTATTATTATTATCCTTGTGATTATTATTATTATCGCTATAACTCTTATTATTATCCTTCTTCTATTGTTACTATCCGTTTTACTCTTGTCTTTATCCTTATAACTATTATTATTATCCTTATTATTATTATTATTATCGCTATAACTGATATTATTATTCTTATTACTATTGTTACTGTCCGTATTACTCTTGTCTTTATCCTTATAACTATTATTATTATCGCTACAACTGTTATTATTGTTCTTATTACTATTATTATTATCCCTATTCCCCTTGTCTTTATCCTTATAACTATTATTATTATCCTTATTATTATTGTTATTATCGCTATAACTATTATTATTAATCCTAATTACTATTATTATTATCGCTATAACTGTTATTATTATTCTTATTACTATTATTATTATCCCTATTCCCCTTGTCTTTATCCTTATAACTATTATTATTCATCCTTATTACTATTATTATTATCGCAATAACTGTTATTATTATTCTTATTACTATTGTTACTATCCGTATTACTCCTGTCTTTATCCTTATAACTATTATTATTATCCTTATTATTATTATTGTTACCGTTATAACTGTTATTGTTATCATTATTACTATTATTATTATCGCTATAGCTGTTATTATTATCCTTATTCTATTGTTACTATCCGTATTACGCTTGCCTTTTTCCTTATAACTATTATTATTAATCCTTATTACTATTATTATTATCGCTATAACTGTTATTATTATTCTTATTACTATTGTTACTATCCGTATTACTCTTGTCTTTATCCTTATAACTATTATTATTCATACTTATATCTATTATTATTATCGCTATAACTGTTATTATTATCGTTATTACTATTATTATTATCGCTATAACTGTAAATTATTATCCTTATTCTATTGTTACTATCCGTATTACTCTCCTCTTTATCCTTATAACTAATATTATTAATCCTTATTACTATTATTATTATCGCTATAACTGTTATTATTATTCTTATTACTATTGTTACTATCCGTATTACTCTTGTCTTTATCCTTATAACTATTATTATTATCGCTATAACTGTTATTATTATCCTTATTCTATTGTTTCTATCCGTATTACTCTTGTCTTTATCCTTATAACTATTATTATTATCCTTATAATTATTATTATTATCGCTATAACTGTTATTGTTATCCTTCTTACTATTATTATTATCGCTATAACTGTTATTATTATCCTTATTCTATTATTACTATCCCTATTACTCTTGTCTTTATCCTTACAACTATTATTATTATCCTTATTCTATTATTACTATCCCTATTACTCTTGCCTTTATCCTTATAACTATTATTATTATTATCCTTATTCTATTATTACTATCCCTATTACTCTTGTCTTTATCCTTACAACTATTATTATTATCCTTATTCAATTTTACTATCCCTATTACTCTTGCCTTTATCCTTATAACTATTATTATTATCGTTGTTATTATTATTATTATCGCTATAACTGTTATTATTATCCTTCTTCTATTGTTACTATCCGTTTTACTCTTGTCTTTATGCTTGTAACTATTATTGTTATCCTGATTACTATTATTATTATCGCTATAACTGTTATTATTATCCTTATTCTATTATTACTTCCCCTATTACTCCTGTCTTTATCCTTATAACTATTATTATTATCCTTGTTATTATTATTATTATCGCCATAACTGTTATTATTATCCTTATTACTATTATTATTATCGCTAACACTGTTATTATTATCCTTATTCTATGATTACTATCCCTATTGCTCTTGGTTTTATCCTTATAACTATTATTGTTGTCCTTATTACTATTATTATTATCGCTATAACTGTTATTATTGTCCTTATTCTATTATTACTATCCGTATTACTCTTGTCTTTATAATTATAACCGTTATTCCTATACTTATATCTATTATTATTATCGCTATAAATGTTATTATTATCACTGTTACTGTTATTGCTATTCTTATTACTATTATTTGTATTCTTATAACCGTTATTATTACCCATATTACTATTATTTATTTCGCTATAACTGTTATTATTATCCTTATTCTATTATTACTACCCCTATTACTCTTGTCTTTATCCTTATAACTATTATTATTATGCTTGTTATTATTATTACTATCGCTATAACTGTTATTATTATCCTTATTACTATTATTATTATCGCTATAACTGTCATTTTTGTCCTTATTCTATTATTACTATCCCTATTACTCTTGCCTTTATCCTTATAACTATTATTATTATTATCCTTATTCTATTATTACTATCCCTATTACTCTTGCCTTTATCCTTATAACTATTATTATTATTATCCTTATTCTATTATTACTATCCCTATTACTCTTGTCTTTATCCTTATAACTATTATTATTATCCTTGTTATTATTATTATTATCACTGTAACTGTTATTATTATTCTTATTACTATTATTATTATCGCTATAACTGTTATTATTATCCTTATTCCCTTATTACTATTCGTATTACTCTTCTCTTTATCCTTATTACCATTATTATTATCTCTATAACTGATCTTATTACCATTCTTACTGTTATTATTACCGCTTTAACTGTTATTATTATCCTTATTCTATCATTACTATCCCTATTACTCTTGCCTTTATCCTTATAACTATGATTATTATTAACCATGTTACTATTATTATTATCGCTATAACTGTTATTATTATCCTTATTCTATTATTACTATCCCCATTACTCTTGTCTTTATCCTTATAACTATTATTATTAGCCTTGTTATTATTATTACTATCGCTATAACTGTTATTATTATCCTTATTACAATTATTATTATCGCTATAACTGTTATTATTGTCCTTATTCTATTATTACTATCCGTATTACTCTTGTCTTTATCCTTATAACTATTATTATTATGCTTGTTATTATTATTACTATTGCTATAACTGTTATTATTATCCTTATTCTATTATTACTATCCCTATTACTCTTGCCTTTATCCTTATAACTATTATTATTATTATCCTTATTCTATTATTACTATCCCTATTACTCTTGTCTTTATCCTTACAACTATTATTATTATCCTTATTCTATTATTACTATCCCTATTACTCTTGCCTTTATCCTTATAACTATTATTATTATTATCCTTATTCTATTATTACTATCCCTATTACTCTTGTCTTTATCCTTATAACTATTATTATTATCCTTGTTATTATTATTATTATCGCTATAATTGTTATTATTATTCTTATTACTATTATTATTATCGCTATAACTGTTATTATTATCCTTATTCCCTTATTACTATTCGTATTACTCTTCTCATTATCCTTATTCTATGATTACTATCCCTATTACTCTTGCCTTTATCCTTATAACTATTATTATTATTATCCATATTACTATTATTATTATCGCTATAACTGTTATTATTATTCTTATTACTATTGTTACTATCCGTATTACTCTTGTCTTTAGCCTTATAACTATTATTATTATCCTTATTATTATTATTATTATTACCGCTATAACTGTTATTGTTATCCTTATTACTATTATTATTATCGCTATAACTGTTATTATTATCCTTATTCTATTCGTTTCTATCCGTACTACTCTTGTCTTTATCCTTATAACTATTATTATTATCCTTATTATTATTATAATTATCGCTATAACTGTTATTACTATCCTTACTCTATTGTTACTATCCGTATTACTCTTGTCTTTATCCTTATAACTATTATTACTATCCTTATTATTATTATTATTATCGCTATAACTGTTATTATTATCCTTATTCTATTGTTACTATCCGTATTACGCTTGCATTTTTCCTTGTAACTATTATTATTAATCCTTATTACTATTATTATTATCGCTATAACTGTTATTATTATTCTTATTACTATTGTTACTATCCGTATTACTCTTGTCTTTATCCTTATAACTATTATTATTCATACTTATTCCTATTATTATTATCGCTATAACTGTTATTATTATCGTTATTACTATTATTATTATCGCTATAACTGTAAATTATTATCCTTATTCTATTGTTACTATCCGTATTACTGTTGTCTTTATCCTTATAACTATTATTACTATCCTTATTACTATTATTATTATCGCTATAACTGTTATTATTATCCTTATTCTATTGTTTCTATCCCTATTCCCCTTGTCTTTATCCTTATAACTATTATTATTATCCTTCTTATTATAATTATTATCGCTATAACTGTTATTGTTATCCTTATTACTATTATTATTATCGCTATAACTGTTATTATTATCATTATTCTATTGTTTCTATCCGTATTACTCTTGTCTTCATCCTTATAACTATTATTATTATCCTTATTATTATTATTATTATCGCTATAACTGTTATTGTTATCCTTATTACTATTATTATTATCGCTATAACTGTTATTATTATCCTTATTCTATTGTTACTATCCGCACTACTCTTGCCTTTATCCTTATTACTATTATTATTGTCGCTTTAACTGTTATTATTATTCTTATTACTATTACTATTATCCCTATTCCTCTTGTCTTTATCCTTATAACTATTATTATTATCCTTATTATTATTATTATTATCGCTATAACTGTTATTATTATCCTTATTATATTGTTACTATCCGTATTACTCTTGTCTTTTTCCTTATAACTTTTATTTTTATCCTTATTACCATTATTTTTATCTCTATAACTGTTCCTATTCCTCTTGTCTTTATCCTTATAACTATTATTATTATCCTTATTATTATTATTATTATAGCTATAACTGTTATTATTATCCTTATTCTATTGTTACTATCCGTACTACTCTTGCCTTTATCCTTATTACTATTATTATTGTCGCTTTAACTGTTATTATTATTCTTATTACTATTACTATTATACCTATTCCTCTTGTCTTTATCCTTATAACTATTATTATTATCCTTATTATTATTATTATTACCGCTATAACTGTTATTGTTATCCTTATTACTATTATTATTATCGCTATAACTGTTATTATTATCCTTATTCTATTGTTTCTATCCGTATTACTCTTGTCTTTATCCTTATAACTATTAATATTATACCTTATTACTATTATTATTATCGCTACAACTGTTATTATTATTCTTATTACTATTATTATTATCCCTATTCCCCTTGTCTTTATCCTTATAACTATTATTATTAATCCTTATTACTATTATTATTATCGCTATAACTGTTATTATTATTCTTATTACTATTGTTACTATCCGTATTACTCTTGTCTTTATCCTTATAACTATTATTATTATCGCTATAACTGTTATTATTATCCTTATTCTATTGTTTCTATCCGTATTACTCTTGTCTTTATCCTTATAACTATTATTATTAATCCTAATTACTATTATTATTATCCTTATTATTATTATTATTATCGCTATAACTGTTATTATTATTCCTATTACTATTATTATTATCCCTATTACTCTTGTCTTTATCCTTATAACTATTATTATTATCCTTGTTATTATTATTATTATCACTATAACTGTTATTATTATTCTTATTACTATTGTTACTATCTGTATTACTCTTGCCTTTATCCTTATAACTATTATTATTATCGTTGTTATTATTATTATTATCGCTATAACTGTTATTATTATCCTTCTTCTATTGTTACTATCCGTTTTACTCTTGTCTTTATGCTTGTAACTATTATTATTATCCTTATTCTATTATTACTATCTCTATTACTCTTGCCTTTATCCTTATAACTATTATTATTATTATCCTTATTCTATTATTACTATCCCTATTACTCTTGTCTTTATCCTTATAACTATTATTATTATCCTTGTTATTATTATTATTATCACTATAACTGTTATTATTATTCTTATTACTATTGTTACTATCTGTATTACTCTTGCCTTTATCCTTATAACTATGATTATTATTAACCATGTTACTATTATTATTATTGCTATAACTGTTATTATTATCCTTATTCTATTATTACTATCCCCATTACTCTTGTCTTTATCCTTATAACTATTATTATTAGCCTTGTTATTATTATTACTATCGCTATAACTGTTATTATTATCCTTATTACAATTATTATTATCGCTATAACTGTTATTATTGTCCTTATTCTATTATTACTCTCCGTATTACTCTTGTCTTTATCCTTATAACTATTATTATTATGCTTGTTATTATTATTACTATTGCTATAACTGTTATTATTATCCTTATTCTATTATTACTATCCCTATTACTCTTGTCTTTATCCTTACAACTATTATTATTATCCTTATTCTATTATTACTATCCCTATTACTCTTGCCTTTATCCTTATAACTATTATTATTATTATCCTTATTCTATTATTACTATCCCTATTACTCTTGTCTTTATCCTTACAACTATTATTATTATCCTTATTCTATTATTACTATCCCTATTACTCTTGTCTTTATCCCTATAACTATTATTATTATTACTATTGCTATAACTGTTATTATTATCCTTATTCTATTATTACTATCCCTATTACTCTTGCCTTTATCCTTATAACTATTATTATTATTATCCTTATTCTATTATTACTATCCCTATTACTCTTGTCTTTATCCTTACAACTATTATTATTATCCTTATTCTATTATTACTATCCCTATTACTCTTGCCTTTATCCTTATAACTATTATTATTATTATCCTTATTCTATTATTACTATCCCTATTACTCTTGTCTTTATCCTTACAACTATTATTATTATCCTTATTCTATTATTACTATCCCTATTACTCTTGCCTTTATCCTTATAACTATTATTATTATCGTTGTTATTATTATTATTATCGCTATAACTGTTATTATTATCCTTCTTCTATTGTTACTATCCGTTTTACTCTTGTCTTTATGCTTGTAACTATTATTGTTATCCTGATTACTATTATTATTATCGCTATAACTGTTATTATTATCCTTATTCTATTATTACTTCCCCTATTACTCCTGTCTTTATCCTTATAACTATTATTATTATCCTTGTTATTATTATTATTATCGCCATAACTGTTATTATTATCCTTATTACTATTATTATTATCGCTAACACTGTTATTATTATCCTTATTCTATGATTACTATCCCTATTGCTCTCGGTTTTATCCTTATAACTATTATTGTTGTCCTTATTACTATTATTATTATCGCTATAACTGTTATTATTGTCCTTATTCTATTATTACTATCCGTATTACTCTTGTCTTTATCCTTATAACCGTTATTCCTATACTTATATCTATTATTATTATCGCTATAAATGTTATTATTATCACTGTTACTGTTATTGCTATTCTTATTACTATTATTTGTATTGCTATAACCGTTATTATTACCCATATTACTATTATTTATTTCGCTATAACTGTTATTATTATCCTTATTCTATTATTACTACCCCTATTACTCTTGTCTTTATCCTTATAACTATTATTATTATGCTTGTTATTATTATTACTATCGCTATAACTGTTATTATTATCCTTATTACTATTATTATTATCGCTATAACTGTCATTTTTGTCCTTATTCTATTATTACTATCCCTATTACTCTTGCCTTTATCCTTATAACTATTATTATTATTATCCTTATTCTATTATTACTATCCCTATTACTCTTGCCTTTATCCTTATAACTATTATTATTATTATCCTTATTCTATTATTACTATCCCTATTACTCTTGTCTTTATCCTTATAACTATTATTATTATCCTTGTTATTATTATTATTATCACTGTAACTGTTATTATTATTCTTATTACTATTATTATTATCGCTATAACTGTTATTATTATCCTTATTCCCTTATTACTATTCGTATTACTCTTCTCTTTATCCTTATTACCATTATTATTATCTCTATAACTGTTCTTATTACCATTCTTACTGTTATTATTACCGCTTTAACTGTTATTATTATCCTTATTCTATCATTACTATCCCTATTACTCTTGCCTTTATCCTTATAACTATGATTATTATTAACCATGTTACTATTATTATTATCGCTATAACTGTTATTATTATCCTTATTCTCTTATTACTATCCCCATTACTCTTGTCTTTATCCTTATAACTATTATTATTAGCCTTGTTATTATTATTACTATCGCTATAACTGTTATTATTATCCTTATTACAATTATTATTATCGCTATAACTGTTATTATTGTCCTTATTCTATTATTACTATCCGTATTACTCTTGTCTTTATCCTTATAACTATTATTATTATGCTTGTTATTATTATTACTATTGCTATAACTGTTATTATTATCCTTATTCTATTATTACTATCCCTATTACTCTTGCCTTTATCCTTATAACTATTATTATTATTATCCTTATTCTATTATTACTATCCCTATTACTCTTGTCTTTATCCTTACAACTATTATTATTATCCTTATTCTATTATTACTATCCCTATTACTCTTGCCTTTATCCTTATAACTATTATTATTATTATCTTTATTCTATTATTACTATCCCTATTACTCTTGTCTTTATCCTTATAACTATTATTATTATCCTTGTTATTGTTATTATTATCGCTATAATTGTTATTATTATTCTTATTACTATTATTATTATCGCTATAACTGTTATTATTATCCTTATTCCCTTATTACTATTCGTATTACTCTTCTCATTATCCTTATTCTATGATTACTATCCCTATTACTCTTGCCTTTATCCTTATAACTATTATTATTATTATCCATATTACTATTATTATTATCGCTATAACTGTTATTATTATCCTTCTTCTATTGTTACTATCCGTTTTACTCTTGTCTTTATCCTTGTAACTATTATTATTATCCTTGTTATTATTATTATTATCGCTATAACTGTTATTATTATCCTTATTACTATTATTATTATCGCTATAACTGTTATTATTGTCCTTATTCTATTATTACTACCCCTATTACTCTTGTCTGTATCCTTATAACTATTATTATTATCCTTGTTATTATTATTATTATCGCTATAAGTGTTATTATTGTCCTTTTTCTATTATTACTATCCGTATTACTCTTGTCTTTATCCTTATAACCATTATTATTATGCTTGTTATTATTATTACTATCGCTATAACTGTTATTATTATCCATATTACTATTATTATTATCGCTATAACTGTTATTATTATCCTTATTCTATGATTACTATCCCTATTACTCTTGCCTTTATCCTTATAACTATTATTATTGTTATCCATATTACTATTATTATTATCGCTAAAACTGTTATTATTATCCTTATTCTATTGTTACTATCCGTATTACGCTTGCATTTTTCCTTATAACTATTATTATTAATCCTTATTACTATTATTATTATCGCTATAACTGTTATTATTATTCTTATTACTATTGTTACTATCCGTATTACTCTTGTCTTTATCCTTATAACTATTATTATTCATACTTATTCCTATTATTATTATCGCTATAACTGTTATTATTATCGTTATTACTATTATTATTATCGCTATAACTGTAAATTATTATCCTTATTCTATTGTTACTATCCGTATTACTCTTGTCTTTATCCTTATAACTATTATTACTATCCTTATTACTATTATTATTATCGATATAACTGTTATTATTATCCTTATTCTATTGTTTCTATCCGTATTACTCTTGCCTTTATCCTTATAACTATTATTATTATCCTTATTATTATTATTATTATCGCTATAACTGTTATTGTTATCCTTATTACTATTATTATTATCGCTATAACTGTTATTATTATCCTTATTCTATGGTTTCTATCCGTATTATTCTTGTCTTTATCCTTATAACTATTATTATTATTATCCTTATTATTACTATTATTATCGCTATAACTGTTATTATTATCCTTATTCTATTGTTACTATCCGTCTGACTCTTGTCTTTATCCTTATAACTATTATTATTAATCCTAATTACTATTATTATTATCCTTATTATTATTATTATTATCGCTATAACTGTTATTATTATTCCTATTACTATTATTATTATCCCTATTACTCTTGTCTTTATCCTTATAACTATTATTATTATCCTTGTTATTATTATTATTATCACTATAACTGTTATTATTATTCTTATTACTATTGTTACTATCTGTATTACTCTTGCCTTTATCCTTATAACTATGATTATTATTAACCATGTTACTATTATTATTATCGCTATAACTGTTATTATTATCCTTATTCTATTATTACTATCCCCATTACTCTTGTCTTTATCCTTATAACTATTATTATTAGCCTTGTTATTATTATTACTATCGCTATATCTGTTATTATTATCCTTATTACAATTATTATTATCGCTATAACTGTTATTATTGTCCTTATTCTATTATTACTCTCCGTATTACTCTTGTCTTTATCCTTATAACTATTATTATTATGCTTGTTATTATTATTACTATTGCTATAACTATTATTATTATCCTTATTCTATTATTACTATCCCTATTACTCTTGCCTTTATCCTTATAACTATTATTATTATTATCCTTATTCTATTATTACTATCCCTATTACTCTTGTCTTTATCCTTATAACTATTATTATTATTATCCTTATTCTATTATTACTATCCCTATTACTCTTGTCTTTATCCTTATAACTATTATTATTATCCTTGTTATTATTATTATTATCACTATAACTGTTATTATTATTCTTATTACTATTGTTACTATCTGTATTACTCTTGCCTTTATCCTTATAACTATGATTATTATTAACCATGTTACTATTATTATTATCGCTATAACTGTTATTATTGTCCTTATTCTATTATTACTCTCCGTATTACTCTTGTCTTTATCCTTATAACTATTATTATTATGCTTGTTATTATTATTACTATTGCTATAACTGTTATTATTATCCTTATTCTATTATTACTATCCCTATTATTCTTGTCTTTATCCTTATAACTATTATTATTATTATCCTTATTATTACTATTATTATCGCTATAACTGTTATTATTATCCTTATTCTATTGTTACTATCCGTCTGACTCTTGTCTTTATCCTTATAACTTGTAGCCATGATTTTTTCGCAAAATAGCAGGTTAAGGATTTTGGACTTTGAAGGATAAAGGAGATCTGGAAAACAGGATTTATTGCACAGGTTAGGATGAGGTACAGGAATCTTGTACAAAGGACAATTCTTTTCTCTCTCTCTCTCTCTCTCTTTTTCTCTCTCTTTCTAAATCGCAAGACTATATGTTCTACTTGATTCTAATCAATCAGGCGTCCAGGAGTAACTCTGTTCTCTCCCGTTCGAATGGCGTCCAGGCGTTTTCTCCGAACTCTCCATAACGAACGGGCGACCAGGAGTATTCTCCCGTACTCTCCTGTACTTTACTCGGGGCGTCCAGGAGATGCTCTGTCCTCTCTCGACCGACAGGCGTCCAGGAATATTCACCGAACTCTCCATGTCGGACGAGTGTCCAGGAACAAACTCCCGTACTCTCCCCCTATTCTCCAGGCAGGCGTCCAGGAAGGTTTCGCCGTACTCTCCTGCCGGAGTCTTAGACCTTATAACCATCTCCAGGCGGGCGTCCAGGAATTGTCGCCGTACTCTCCCGCCGGAGGTTCTATTTTACTCCAAGCAGGCGTCCAGGTATTATCGCCGAACTCTCCTGCTGGAGTTTCCCTTCTAACTACTCTCCGGGCAGGCGTCCAGGTATTATCGCCGAACTCTCCTGCCGGAGTTACCCTACTAGCTATTCTCCGAGCAGGCGTCCAGGTATTATCGCCGAACTCTCCTGCCGGAGTCCCTAACCAGCTAAAGCTTTCTCCAGGCAGGCGTCCAGGTATTATCGCCGAACTCTCCTGCCGGAGTCCCTAGGCTAGTCTAAGAGCGGCCGATGGTCCTTACCTCGTCCTCTCTCTCAGACTGCCAAACAGACCGACTCCTGTCGCGAGCCTCTAATTTATATTCGCTGGTTGCTATCGCGCGGCCGCGCTATCAACAGTTCGTCGCTAAGTTCGCCGGTTCGCGGCTCGCGGCTCGCGGCTTCGCGTAACGCGCCTTGCCTCCCGCTCCGCTGAGCAGCCTACAATCTTTCGCGTTTCGATGCAATTCGATTATTCTAGATCTTTCGTTTCTCCAGAATTTTCGCGACGCTATATAATATTTCGCTCGCTCTCTCTGCTTTTCTAAGGGTCTGCTAATAGATTTTATGTCAGATTTTCCACGAATCATTCTATTTTATTTGATCGCGTCTTTTACATTATTTTCGTACGCTACATTCTCCCCCTCTGGACACGAAATCGCCCCGATGAGATGTCCAGGATCTTAGGCGGTGATGTCATCATCGGCTGTGCTCGGTCCAGGTTCGTCTGTTCTCCTCCTTTTCCGTGGTCGTCCACGCTTCCGGATCGGTACGACTGGAACAGGTACTCCATCTCGTTCCCCGGTGTAAGGTTTGAGGGCTGAGGTGTGGTATACTCCAACCAAGACTGGCTCAGCTTCCCTGGTCTGCAACTCGTAGCTGCATACGCCAACTCGCCGCTTGACGACGTATGGACCATCCTGCCTCGGCGCCAGCTTCGAGGAGTACTGCTGCTGCCGCTTACTCAGCGTGTGGGTGGCTACCCAGACGAGGTCATCAGGCTGGTACTCTGGTCCCTCGCGTCGTCGTTGATCAGCATACCGCTTACGCCGGTCCTGTTGTTCCTCCTGTACCTGCTGAGCTACACGTAACGTATTAGCCAGGTCGAGAAGCTTGGGGGTAATTTCCGGAAGGAAATTCTCTTCTTCTACGATCGTCTTCAAGTCTCGATTTGTGTCGTCAACAGTTCGGAGTTCTCGACCAAAAGTTAAGTAGGCCGCTGAATACCCAGTGGTTTCGCATTTTGCCGAATTCATGGCAAATCGAATCGCAGGAAGTTGATCATCCCAGGTCGTATGGTCGTTTCCGACGTAGATTCCTAATTGCGCCTTGAGATCCCGGTTCTTCCTCTCCACTGGATTCGCCTCAGGGTGGTACACAGGTGTGAATGCCTGCTGGATTCCCAGGCAATAGGCTACCTGCTGCATCACTCCACTGATGAATTGGGTTCCGTTGTCGCTGATCAGTCGTCGTGGCACTCCGTACCTCAGGAATACCTCCTTGATCAGGACGTCTGCACACGCCTCTGCTGTTGCCTGCTGTAACGGAAATAGCTCTACCCATCGGGATGCAGTGTCCTCGATGATCAGGATCCACCGGTTGTCCCTCGATGTAGCAGGTAGAGGCCCAAACAGGTCCACAGCCAGTACCTCGAATCGTCGTTGCATCACGGGAGTTTGAACTAGACCAGCTGGTTTCAGGTTACTGCTCTTGTACCACTGACACTCGATGCAGGATCGGACATACTCAGCGACTTCTCTGGCCATTCCAGGCCAGTAGTAACGGTTGATTATTCTGTGTAGTGTGTGCTGAGTCCCGTAGTGTCCTGCTGTTGGATCGTTGTGGTACGACTTGAGGATTTCCTTCCTCTCGTGTGCTGGGATCACTAGCTGCACCTCGTCGGTATCAGCATTGGGGGAGTACCGGTATAGTACTCCTTCGCTGAGGAAATAACCTCGTGCCGTCCATCTGTTTGGTTCGTCGTCGTCCCCAGTCGACTCGAGCTCCTCGATGATTGATTTCAAGTCGTCATCTTTGAGCTGCTGTTCCCTCGTTACCGCGCTTCCTCGGTTTGGCAGGTCCACTGCAACGCCTCCGATGTCCGACCTCTCCTGTTCGTCCCAGGGTTCTGTTGGTAGTCTTGAGAGCATGTCTGCTACCACGTTGCATCGCCCAGGGATGTACTGTATCTTAGGACAGTACGGCTGCAGGAGTAAGGCCCATCTTGCAAGTCGACCGCTCGGAGATTTCAATGTCATCAACCATTTTAAGGGTTGATGATCGGAAGCTATGGATACTTCAGCACCCTCGATGTAGCCTCGAAACTTGTCCACTGCCCAGACGACGGCGAGAGCCTCCCGTTCAGTAGTTGAGTAGTTGCGCTCGGCTGATGTCAATAGGCGGCTGGCATATTCTACTGGATGTTCGGTTTCCCTCTGCCCCTGTAGAAGGACTGCCCCAATTGCATAGCTGCTCGCATCGGTTCGGAGCGTATATGGTTTTGTTTCGTCGGCCGTTTGCAGGATCGGTGAACTCGTGAGGGCTCCTTTCAGGTTGTCGAACGCCTGTTGCTGTTGGGAGGACCATTCCCACGTAGCCTTCTTTCTCGTCAGTCGTGTGAGCGGCTCTGCTACACTGGCGAAGTTGGGGACGAAACGCCTATACCAGGAGCAAGTCTGCAAAAATGATATAAGCTGTTTCAGATTCTTCGGCGGTTTCATTTCTTGTATTGCTTTGGTTTTCTCCGGATCTGGTTGTATGCCTTTCGTTGTGAGAACGTGGCCTAAATATTTTATGTTCTGGCAGCAGAACCGGCATTTTTCCCGGTTCATCCGTAGTCCGAATTTCCGTAGTCTATTGAATACAGCTTTTAAATCATCCAGATGCTCCTCGAAGGTAGATGATAGCACCAGCAGGTCGTCGAGATAGACCAGTACGTTCCTTGTTCCCAGGGAAGTTTTCAAGCGGTCCATTAGTCGCTGAAAGGTGGCTGGGGCGTTTTTTAACCCAAACGGCATGCGTTTGAACCTGTAGAGTCCGAACGGGGTGGTGAATGCCGTTTTATCCCGATCTTCAGGCCGAACTGCGATCTGCCAATACCCTGACTGCAGGTCCAGGGTTGACATGTAGCTGGTTTTCTTGGCTGCGTGGAGCAGGTGGTCGATCCGGGGTAAGGGATAGGAGTCGCTGACGGTGACTGCGTTTAATCGTCGATAATCGACGCAGACTCGTATCCCTCCGTTCTTCTTGGGCACCAAAACCACAGGTGCAGCCCAGGGTGAGTCACACTCTTCAATGATGCCGCAGTCCAACATCTTTTTCAACTCCCCTTGCAGCATCTTCCTTTTCGCAGGTGGTAGGCGGTAGGGTGGTACTGCAATGGGTGGATGATCTCCCGTGCTTATCCGGTGAACTGCTTCGGCCGTTGGTGGTCCCTCGCCTCATCCTCCCTCAATTCGCATGCATCGACTGCTGCAATGTCGATTTGATGCGTCTCACCAGTGCGAAGGCACTTTTCGAAGAGTTTTTCGATTCCGGACCAATCATTTTCTGCTTTCCGTTTTGGGCTTTTCCGTGGGCTTCCAATAGGACTGAGCATCGGTGGGGGTGGCGCAAATTCCTCTGCTATCTCGTCTAAGTACCCTTGCAGGCTGGTTGAGGTTTTGATAGCTGAGATCTTCGTTTCCGGCTTGATATTTTCTTGGATTTCATTGGCTTCACCTTCGAAGTCGTATTCTTCATTTGGCTTGTCGATAAAATGCCAGCTTCTTTGCGGTGTATTTATAATGATACCGGCATCCTCGAGGAAGTCCATACCCAAGAGAGTCCGATTATCGTGGCTATTAGGTAACACGATGAATTTTGTTGAAAGTGTCCTATCCTTTAACTTCGTAGTAATCTCTGTTACTAGAACATCGCGTATTCGGGGATTTCCATCAGCCAAGGCGACTTGCATACGTTTTCTGGTGAAATTTTGCTTTTTCTTTTTAAGCACAGCGTATAATGTTTGGCTGGCCACGCAGCACTTTGCTCCAGTATCTAGGTATGCATAGCCCTCTTCTCCAGCGATGTCTACAATAACCGTGGGCCGTGGTCTCGGTTGTTCTGCGGCGTTTATAGAACAGAAAGCGGCTGTCGGGGCTGTTCTCTGCTTTGCACTGCAGTCAGGACACTTGCTCCTGACGAAACCAATTTTCCCGCAACCGTAACATTTTAAAGGTGGTCTAGTCGTTCCCTGATTCGTGTCCGTCCTCGCTGGTGGATGCTCGTTCTTTGCTTTCGGAGCCAGGAATTTTCGATGTCGGCAATCAATGGTGGCATGACCGAATTTGCGGCAAATTCCGCAGCGTGGCCGATCTTTCCAGCGCTGGTCGGCTCCTTTCTTGATGGGGTTGATGTCGGGGACTTGGTGTTGGGCCTCCTTCTCCAGGGCTTCGATCTGACGTGCCCGATTTACGAGGTCAGTAAACGACGTGATAGATTCACGCGGAATCCGCTCTCGTAAATAGAAACGTAGAAGCCCGTACAGCATATCGAGCTGCACGCTTTCCGTAGGCAGATCTGGTAGTTCCGCGAGAAGTGCCCTCTTCTTGCTAATGAACAGATCCGTTGGAATTTTATTATCCTGGATAGTTCGGAAGACTTCGGTGTAGATCTGGTAAGCGGGTCTTCGCGGGGCGAAAGTCGTACGAATCAGATCCGTCGCTTCCTTCCATGTTGTTACTGTGTGCTCGACTCCTTTCCACCAGGTCGCTGCGTGGCCTTGGAGTAACAACGGCAAACCACGAAGAGCATTGTTGTCGCTGATATGCTCGATGTCCTTGAATATGGTGGTCGTTGAAATAAATTCAACGACTGAATTATAATTTTGACGACCGTCAAACCGTGCGGTGCATCGAGCAAAGCTTCCCTCCTCCGTCGGTTGAGGCCGTTGAATGGATTCCAGAATTTGAGAAAACTGAGGTCCGGACAGCTGGATGGACGTAGCAGGCGGGCTTCCCTCAGATGGGTCGCGGCTCAGGGCCACAGCGTTGGGCGCCAAATTTGTAGCCATGATTTTTTCGCAAAATAGCAGGTTAAGGATTTTGGAGTTTGAAGGATAAAGGAGATCTGGAAAACAGGATTTATTGCACAGGTTAGGATGAGGTACAGGAATCTTGTACAAAGGACAATTCTTTTCTCTCTCTCTCTCTCTTTCTCTCTCTTTCTAAATCGCAAGACTATATGTTCTACTTGATTCTAATCAATCAGGCGTCCAGGAGTAACTCTGTTCTCTCCCGTTCGAATGGCGTCCAGGCGTTTTCTCCGAACTCTCCATAACGAACGGGCGACCAGGAGTATTCTCCCGTACTCTCCTGTACTTTACTCGGGGCGTCCAGGAGATGCTCTGTCCTCTCTCGACCGACAGGCGTCCAGGAATATTCACCGAACTCTCCATGTCGGACGAGTGTCCAGGAACAAACTCCCGTACTCTCCCCCTATTCTCCAGGCAGGCGTCCAGGAAGGTTTCGCCGTACTCTCCTGCCGGAGTCTTAGACCTTATAACCATCTCCAGGCGGGCGTCCAGGAATTGTCGCCGTACTCTCCCGCCGGAGGTTCTATTTTACTCCAAGCAGGCGTCCAGGTATTATCGCCGAACTCTCCTGCTGGAGTTTCCCTTCTAACTACTCTCCGGGCAGGCGTCCAGGTATTATCGCCGAACTCTCCTGCCGGAGTTACCCTACTAGCTATTCTCCGAGCAGGCGTCCAGGTATTATCGCCGAACTCTCCTGCCGGAGTCCCTAACCATCTAAAGCTTTCTCCAGGCAGGCGTCCAGGTATTATCGCCGAACTCTCCTGCCGGAGTCCCTAGGCTAGTCTAAGAGCGGCCGATGGTCCTTACCTCGTCCGCTCTCTCAGACTGCCAAATAGACCGACTCCTGTCGCGAGCCTCTAATTTATATCCGCTGGTTGCTATCGCGCGGCCGCGCTATCAACAGTTCGTCGCTAAGTTCGCCGGTTCGCGGCTCGCGGCTCGCGGCTTCGCGTAACGCGCCTTGCCTCCCGCTCCGCTGAGCAGCCAACAATCTTTCGCGTTTCGATGCAATTCGATAATTCTAGATCTTTCGTTTCTCCAGAATTTTCGCGACGCTATATAATATTTCGGTCGCTCTCTCTACTTTTCTAAGGGTCTGCTAATAGATTTTATGTCAGATTTTCCACGAATCATTCTATTTTATTTGATCGCGTCTTTTACATTATTTTCGTACGCTACAAACTATTATTATTAATCCTAATTACTATTATTATTATCCTTATTATTATTATTATTATCGCTATAACTGTTATTATTATTCCTATTACTATTATTATTATCCCTATTACTCTTGTCTTTATCCTTATAACTATTATTATTATCCTTGTTATTATTATTATTATCACTATAACTGTTATTATTATTCTTATTACTATTGTTACTATCTGTATTACTCTTGCCTTTATCCTTATAACTATTATTATTATCGTTGTTATTATTATTATTATCGCTATAACTGTTATTATTATCCTTATTCTATTATTACTATCCCTATTACTCTTGTCTTTATCCTTATAACTATTATTATTAGCCTTGTTATTATTATTACTATCGCTGTAACTGTTATTATTATCCATATTACTATTATTATTACCGCTATAACTGTTATTATTGTCCTTATTCTATTATTACTATCCGTATTACTCTTGTATTCATCCTTATAACTTTTATTATTATCCTTATTACCATTATTATTATCTCTATAACTGTTCTTATTACCATTCTTACTGTTATTATTACCGCTGTAACTGTTATTATTATCCTTATTCTATGATTACTATCCCTATTACTCTTGCCTTTATCCTTATAACTATTATTATTGTTATCTATATTACTATTATTATTATCGCTAAAACTGTTATTATTATCCGTATTCTATTATTACTATCCCCAATACTCTTGTCTTTATCCTTATAACTATTATTATTAGCCTTGTTATTATTATTAGTATCGCTATAACTGTTATTATTATCCTTATTCCCTTATTACTATTCGTATTACTCTTCTCATTATCCTTATTCTATGATTACTATCCCTATTACTCTTGTCTTTATCCTTACAACTATTATTATTATCCTTATTCTATTATTACTATCCCTATTACTCTTGTCTTTATCCTTATAACTATTATTATTATTATCCTTATTCTATTATTACTATCCCTATTACTCTTGTCTTTATCCTTACAACTATTATTATTATCCTTATTCTATTATTACTATCCCTATTACTCTTGCCTTATCCTTATAACTATTATTATTATCCTTGTTATTATTATTATTATCACTATAATTGTTATTATTATTCTTATTACTATTATTATTATCGCTATAACTGTTATTATTATCCTTATTCCCTTATTACTATTCGTATTACTCTTCTCATTATCCTTATTCTATGATTACTATCCCTATTACTCTTGCCTTTATCCTTATAACTATTATTATTATTATCCATATTACTATTATTATTATCGCTATAACTGTTATTATTATCCTTCTTCTATTGTTACTATCCGTTTTACTCTTGTCTTTATCCTTATAACTATTATTATTATCCGTGTTATTATTATTATTATCACTATAACTGTTATTATTATTCTTATTACTATCATTATTATCGCTATAAACTGTTATTATTATCCTTATTCCCTTATTACTATTCGTATTACTCTTCTCTTTATCCTTATTACCATTATTATTATCTCTATAACTGTTCTTATTACCATTCTTACTGTTATTATTACCGATTTAACTGTTATTATTATCCTTATTCTATGATTACTATCCCTATTACTCTTGCCTTTATGCTTATAACTATTATTATTATTATCCTTATTACTATTATTATTATCGCATTAACTGTTATTATTATCCTTATTCTATTATTACTATCCGTTTTACTCTTGTCTTTATGCTTATAACTATTATTATTAACCTGATTATTGTTATTATTATTATCGCTATCACTGTTATTATTATCCTTATTCTATTATTACTATCCCCATTACTCTTGTAATTATCCTTATAACTATTATTATTAGCCTTGTTATTATTATTACTATCGCAATAACTGTTATTATTATCCTTATTACTATTATTATTATCGCTATAACTGTTATTATTATCCTTATTCTATTATTACTATCCGTATTACTCTTGTCTTTATCCTTATAATTATTATGATTAATCTTATTATTATTATTATTATTATCGCTATAACTGTTATAATTATCCTTATTCTATTGTTACTATCTGTATTACTCTTGCCTTTATCCTTATAACTTTTATTGTTATCCTTATTACCATTATTATTATCTTTATTCTATTATTACTATCCCTATTCCTCTTGTCTTTATCCTTATTACTAATATTATTATCAGTATAAATGTCATTATTATCCTTATTCTATTATTACTATCCCCATTCCTCTTGTCTTTATCCTTATAACTATTATTATTATCCTTATTACTATTATTATTATCGCTATAACTGTTATTATTATCCTTATTCTATTATTACTATCCCCATTCCTCTTGTCCTTATCCTCATTACTAATATTATTATCAGTATAAATGTCATTATTATCCTTATTCTATTATTACTATCCCTATTCCTCTTGTCTTTATCCTTATAACTATTATTATTATCCTTATTACTATTATTATTATCGCTATAACTATTATTATTATCATTCTTATTGTGACTATTATCCTCATTCTATTATTATTATCCCTATTCCTCTTGCCTTTATCCTTATAACTATTATTATTATCCTTATTCTATTGTTACTATCCGTATTACTCTTGCCTTTCTCCTTATAACTTTTATTGTTATCCTTATTACCATTATTATTATCTTTATTCTATTATTACTATCCCCATTCCTCTTGTCCTTATCCTTATTACTAATATTATTATCAGTATAAATGTCATTATTATCCTTATTCTATTATTATTATCCTTATTCTATTATTACTATCCCTATTCCTCTTGTCTTTATCCTTATAACTATTATTATTATCCTTATTACTATTATTATTATCGCTATAACTATTATTATTATCATTCTTATTGTGATTATTATCCTCATTCTATTATTATTATCCCTATTCCTCTTGCCTTTATCCTTATAACTATTATTATTATCCTTATTACTATTATTATTATCGCTATAACTGTTATTATTATCCTTATTAATATTATTTATGTCGCTATAACTGTTATTATTATTTTTGTTACTATTATTATTATCGCTATAACTGTTATTATTATCCTTATTAATATTATTTATATCGCTATAACTGTTATTATTATTTTTGTTACTATTATTATTATCGCTACAACTGTTATTATTATCATTATTACTCTTATTATTATTATTATTATTACTATTATTATTATCGCTATAACTGTTATTCTTATTCTTATTACTATTATTATTATCCCCATTCCTCTTGTCTTTATCATTATAACTATTATTATTATCCTTATTATTATTATCGGTATAACTGTTATTATTATCCTTATTCTATTGTTACTATCCGTATTACTCTTGCCTTTATCCTCATAACTGTTATTACTATCCTTATTCTAATGTTACTATCCGTATTACTCTTGTCTTTATCCTTATAACTATTATTATTATCCTTATTATTATTATTATTATCGGTATAACTATTATTTTTATCCTTATTATTATTATTATTATTATTGCCATAATTGTTATTATTATCCTTATTCTATTGTTACTATCCGTATTACTCTTGCCTTATCCTTATAACAATTATTACTATCCTTATTCTAATGTTACTATCCGTATTACTCTTGTCTTTATCCTTATAACTATTATTTTTATCCTTATTATTTTATTATTATTGCCATAACTATTATTATTATCCTTATTATTATTATTATTATCGCTATAACTGTTACTATTATCCTTATTCTTCTGTTACTATCCGTATTACTCTTGCCTTTATCCTTATAACTTTTATCGTTATCCTTATTACCATTATTATTATCTTTATTCTATTATTACTATCCCTATTCCTCTTGTCTTTATCCTTATTACTAATATTATTATCAGTATAAATGTCATTATTATCCTTATTCTATTATTACTATCCCTATTCCTCTTGTCTTTATCCTTATAACTATTATTGTTAACCTTATTACTATTATTATTATCGCTATAACTGTTATTATTATCCTTATTCTATTGTTACTATCGGTATTCCCTTTGTCTTTATCCTTATAACTATTATTATTATCCTTATTCCATTGTTACTATCCGTATTACTCTTGTCTTGATTCTTATAACTTTTATTGTTATCCTTATTACCATTATTATTATCTTTATTCTATTATTACTATCCCCATTCCTCTTGTCCTTATCCTTATTACTAATATTATTATCAGTATAAATGTCATTATTATCCTTATTCTATTATTACTATCCCTATTCCTCTTGTCTTTATCCTTATAACTATTATTATTATCCTTATTACTATTATTATTATCGCTATAACTATTATTATTATCATTCTTATTGTGATTATTATCCTCATTCTATTATTATTATCCCTATTCCTCTTGCCTTTATCCTTATAACTATTATTATTATCCTTATTCTATTGTTACTATCCGTATTACTCTTGCCTTTCTCCTTATAACTTTTATTGTTATCCTTATTACCATTATTATTATCTTTATTCTATTATTACTATCCCCATTCCTCTTGTCCTTATCCTTATTACTAATATTATTATCAGTATAAATGTCATTATTATCCTTATTCTATTATTATTATCCTTATTCTATTATTACTATCCCTATTCCTCTTGTCTTTATCCTTATAACTATTATTATTATCCTTATTACTATTATTATTATCGCTATAACTATTATTATTATCATTCTTATTGTGATTATTATCCTCATTCTATTATTATTATCCCTATTCCTCTTGCCTTTATCCTTATAACTATTATTATTATCCTTATTACTATTATTATTATCGCTATAACTGTTATTATTATCCTTATTAATATTATTTATGTCGCTATAACTGTTATTATTATTTTTGTTACTATTATTATTATCGCTATAACTGTTATTATTATCCTTATTAATATTATTTATATCGCTATAACTGTTATTATTATTTTTGTTACTATTATTATTATCGCTACAACTGTTATTATTATCATTATTACTCTTATTATTATTATTATTATTACTATTATTATTATCCTTATTACTATTATTATTATCGCTATAACTGTTATTCTTATTCTTATTACTATTATTATTATCCCCATTCCTCTTGTCTTTATCTTTATAACTATTATTATTATCCTTATTATTATTATCGGTATAACTGTTATTATTATCCTTATTCTATTGTTACTATCCGTATTACTCTTGCCTTTATCCTCATAACTGTTATTACTATCCTTATTCTAATGTTACTATCCGTATTACTCTTGTCTTTATCCTTATAACTATTATTATTATCCTTATTATTATTATTATTATCGGTATAACTATTATTTTTATCCTTATTATTATTATTATTATTATTGCCATAATTGTTATTATTATCCTTATTCTATTGTTACTATCCGTATTACTCTTGCCTTATCCTTATCACAATTATTACTATCCTTATTCTAATGTTACTATCCGTATTACTCTTGTCTTTATCCTTATAACTATTATTTTTATCCTTATTATTTTATTATTATTGCCATAACTATTATTATTATCCTTATTATTATTATTATTATCGCTATAACTGTTACTATTATCCTTATTCTACTGTTACTATCCGTATTACTCTTGCCTTTATCCTTATAACTTTTATTGTTATCCTTATTACCATTATTATTATCTTTATTCTATTATTACTATCCCTATTCCTCTTGTCTTTATCCTTATTACTAATATTATTATCAGTATAAATGTCATTATTATCCTTATTCTATTATTACTATCCTATTCCTCTTGTCTTTATCCTTATAACCTATTATTGTTAACCTTATTACTATTATTATTATCGCTATAACTGTTATTATTATCCTTATTCTATTGTTACTATCGGTATTCCCTTTGTCTTTATCCTTATAACTATTATTATTATCCTTATTCCATTGTTACTATCCGTATTACTCTTGTCTTGATTCTTATAACTTTTATTGTTATCCTTATTACCATTATTATTATCTTTATTCTATTATTACTATCCCCATTCTCTTGTCCTTATCCTTATTACTAATATTATTATCAGTATAAATGTCATTATTATCCTTATTCTATTATTACTATCCCTATTCCTCTTGTCTTTATCCTTATAACTATTATTATTATCCTTATTACTATTATTATTATCGCTATAACTATTATTATTATCATTCTTATTGTGATTATTATCCTCATTCTATTATTATTATCCCTATTCCTCTTGCCTTTATCCTTATAACTATTATTATTAACCTGATTATTATTATTATTATTATCGCTATAACTGTTATAATTATCCTTATTCTATTGTTACTATCCGTATTACTCTTGCCTTTATCCTTATAACTATTATTATTATTATCCTTATTACTATTATTCTTATCGCTATAACTGTTATTATTATCCTTATTCTATTATTACTATCCGTTTTACTCTTGTCTTTATCGATATAACTATTATTATTAACCTGATTATTATTATTATTATTATAGCTATAACTGTTATAATTATCCATATTCTATCATTACTATCCCTATTACTATTGCCTTTATCCTTATAACTATTATTATTATTATCCTTATTACTGTTATTATTATCGCTATAACTGTTATTATTATCCTTATTCTATTATTACTATCCGTTCTATTCTCGTCTTTATCCTTATAACTATTATTATTAACCTGATTATTATTATTATTCTTATCGCTATAACTGTTATTATTATCCTTATTCTATTATTACTATCCCTATTACTATTGCCTTTATCCTTATAACTATTATTATTATTATCCTTATTACTGTTATTATTATCGCTATAACTGTTATTATTATCCTTATTCTATTATTACTATCCGTTTTACTCTCGTCGTTATGTTTATAATTATTATTATTATTATCGCTATAAACTGTTATAATTATCCTTATTCTATTGTTACTATCCCTATTACTCTTGTCTTTATCCTTATAACTATTATTATTATGCTTGTTATTATTATTACTATCGCTATAACTGTTATTATTATCCTTATTACTATTATTATTATCGCTTTAACCTTATTATTATCCTTCTTCTATTGTTACTATCCGTATTACTCTTGCCTTTATCCTTATAACTATTATTATTATGATCCTTATTACTATTATTCTTATCGCTATAACTGTTATTATTATCCTTATTCTATTATTACTATCCGTTTTATTCTTGTCTTTATCCTTATAACTATTATTATTAACCTGATTATTATTATTATTCTTATCGCTATAACTGTTATTATTGTCCTTATTCTATTGTTACTATCCGTATTACTATTGCCTTTA
>CAMAOC010000297.1:0-65196 GCA_945859555.1 Megachile ligniseca
ACTCTTGTCTCTATTCTTATAACTAGTATTATTATGCTTATTACTATTATTATTATCGCTATAACTATTATTATTATCCTTACTACTATTATTATTATCGCTATGACTGTTATTATTATCCTTATTACTCTTGTCTCTATCCTTATAACTATTATTATTATGCTTATTACTATTATTATTATCACTATAACTATTATTATTATCCTTATTTCTATTATTATTATCGCAATGACTGTTATTATTATACTTCTTCTATTATTACTATCCCTATTACTCTTGTCTTTATCCTGATATTTATTATTATTTCCCTTATTACTATTATTATTATCGCTATAACTGTTATTATTATCCTTATTACTAGTATTATTAGCACTATAACTATTATGTTTATCCTTATTACTATTATTATTCGCACTATAACTATTATTATTATCCTTATTACTATTATTATTATCGCTATGACTGTTATTATTATACTTATTCTATTATTACTATCCCTATTACTCTTGTCTCTATCCTTATAACTATTATTATTATCCTTATAACTATTATTATTATCCTTATTACTATTATTATTATCGCTATAACCATTATTATTATCCTTATTACTATTATTAGTAGCACTATAACTATTATTATTATCCTTATTTCTATTATTATTATCGCAATGACTGTTATTATTATACTTCTTCTATTATTACTATCCCTATTACTCTTGTCTTTATCCTGATATTTATTATTATTTCCCTTATTACTATTATTATTATCGCTATAACTGTTATTATTATACTTATTCTATTATTACTATCCCTATTACTCTTGTCTTTATCCTTAAAACTATTATTATTATCCTTATAACTATTATTATTACCCTTATTACTATTCTTATTATCGCTATAACTATTATTATTATCCTTACTACTATTATTATTATCGCTATGATTGTTATTGTTATCCGTATTCTATTATTACTATCCGTATTACTCTTCTCTTTATCCTTATAACTATTATTATTATCCTTATAACTATTATTATTATCCTTATTACTATTATTATTATCGCTATGACTGTTATCATTATACTTATTCTATTATTACTGTCCCTATTACTCTTGTCTTTATCCTGATAATTATTATTATTATGCTTATTACTATTATTATTCGCACTATAAATATTATTATTATCCTTATTACTATTATTATTATCGCTATAACCATTATTATTATCCTTATTACTATTATTACTAGCACTATTACTATTATTATTATCCTTTTTACTATTAGTATTATCGCTATGACTGTTATTATTATGCATATTCTACTATTACTATCCCTATTACTCTTGTCTCTATTCTTATAACTATTATTATTATGCTTATTACTATTATTATTATCGCTATAACTATTATTATTATCCTTACTACTATTATTATTATCGCTATGACTGTTATTATTATCCTTATTCTATTATTACTATCCCTATTACTCTTCTCTTTATCCTTATAACTATTATTATTATCCTTATAACTATTATTATTATCCTAATTACTAGTATTATTATCCTAATTACTAGTATTATTACCTCTATAACTATTATTGTTATCCTCATTACTATTATTATTATCGCTATGACTGTTATTATTATCCTTATTCTATTATTACTATCCCTATTACTCTTGTCTCTATCCTTATAACTATTATTATTATCCTTATTACTATTATTACTAGCACTATAACTATTATTATTATCCTTATTACTATTAGTATTATCGCTATGACTGTTATTATTATGCTTATTCTACTATTACTATCCCTATTACTCTTGTCTCTATTCTTATAACTATTATTACTATGCTTATTACTATTATTATTATCGCTATAACTATTATTATTATCCTTACTACTATTATTATTATCGCTATGACTGTTATTATTATCCTTATTCTATTATTACTATCCCTATTACTCTTGTCTTTATCCTTATAACTATTATTATTTCCCTTATTACTATTATTATTATCATTATAACTGTTATTATTATCCTTATTACTAGTATTATTATCTCTATAACTATTATTGTTATCCTCGTTACTATTATTATTATCGCTATGACTGTTATTATTATCCTTATTCTACTATTACTATCCCTATTACTCTTGTCTCTATTCTTATAACTAGTATTATTATGCTTATTACTATTATTATTATCGCTATAACTATTATTATTATCCTTACTACTATTATTATTATCGCTATGACTGTTATTATTATCCTTATTACTCTTGTCTCTATCCTTATAACTATTATTATTATGCTTATTACTATTATTATTATCACTATAACTATTATTATTATCCTTATTTCTATTATTATTATCGCAATGACTGTTATTATTATACTTCTTCTATTATTACTATCCCTATTACTCTTGTCTTTATCCTGATATTTATTATTATTTCCATTATTACTATTATTATTATCGCTATAACTGTTATTATTATCCTTATTACTAGTATTATTAGCACTATAACTATTATGTTTATCCTTATTACTATTATTATTCGCACTATAACTATTATTATTATCCCTATTACTATTATTATTATCGCTATGACTGTTATTATTATACTTATTCTATTATTACTATCCCTATTACTCTTGTTTTTATCCTTATAACTTTTATTGTTATGCTTATTACTATTATTATTAGCACTAAAACTATTATTATTATCCTTACTACTATTATTATTATCGCTATGACTGTTATTATTATCCTTAATCTATTATTACTATCCCTATTACTCTTGTCTTTATCCTTATTACTATTATTATTTCCCTTATTGCTATTATTATTATCGCTATGACTGGTATTATTATACTTATTCTATTATTACGATCCCTATTACTCTTGTCTTTATCCTTATAACTATTATTATTATCCTTATTACTATTATTATTATCGCTATAACTATTATTATTATCGCTATGACTGTTATTATTATCCTTATTCTATTATTACTATCCCTATTACTCTTTTCTTTATCCTTATAACTATTACTATTATCGCTATAACTATTATTATTATCGCTATGACTGTTATTATTATCCTTATTGTATTATTACTATCCCTATTACTCTTGTCTCTATCCTTATAACTATTATTATTATGCTTGTTACTATTATTATTATCGCTATAACTATTATTATTATCCTTACTACTATTATTATTATCGCTATGACTGTTATTATTATCCTTATTCTATTATTACTATCCCTATTACTCTTGTCTCTATCCTTATAACTATTATTATTATCCTTATTACTAGTATTATTATCTCTATAACTATTATTGTTATCCTCATTACTATTATTATTATCGCTATGACTGTTATTATTATCCTTATTCTATTATTACTATCCCTATTACTCTTGTCTCTATCCTTATAACTATTATTATTATGCTTGTTACTATTATTATTAGCACTGTAACTATTATTATTATCCTTATTTCGATTATTATTATCGCAATGACTGTTATTATTATACTTCTTCTATTATTACTATCCCTATTACTCTTGTCTTTATCCTGATATTTATTATTATTTCCCTTATTACTATTATTATTATCGCTATAACTGTTATTATCATCCTTATTACTAGTATTATTAGCACTATAACTATTACGTTTATCCTTATTACTATTATTATTATCGCTATGACTGTTATTATTATCCCTACTCTATTATTACTATCCCTATTACTCTTCTCTTTATCCTTATAACAATTATTATTATCCTTATTACTATTATTATTATCGCTATAACTATTATTATTATCCTTATTACTATTATTACTAGCACTATAACTATTATTATTATCCTTATTACTACTATTATTATCGCTATGACTGTTATTATTATGCTTATTCTACTATTACTATCCCTATTACTCTTGTCTCTATCCTTATAACTATTATTATTATGCTTATTACTATTATTATTAGCACTATAACTATTATTATTATCCTTACTACTATTATTATTATCGCTATGACTGTTATTATTATCCTTATTCTATTATTACTATCCCTATTACTCTTGTCTTTATCCTTATAACTATTATTATTTCCCTTATTACTATTATTATTATCATTATAACTGTTATTATTATCCTTATTACTAGTATTATTATCTCTATAACTATTATTGTTATCCTCGTTACTATTATTATTATCGCTATGACTGTTATTATTATCCTTATTCTACTATTACTATCCCTATTACTCTTGTCTCTATTCTTATAACTAGTATTATTATGCTTATTACTATTATTATTATCGCTATAACTATTATTATTATCCTTACTACTATTATTATTATCGCTATGACTGTTATTATTATCCTTATTACTCTTGTCTCTATCCTTATAACTATTATTATTATGCTTATTACTATTATTATTATCACTATAACTATTATTATTATCCTTATTTCTATTATTATTATCGCAATGACTGTTATTATTATACTTCTTCTATTATTACTATCCCTATTACTCTTGTCTTTATCCTGATATTTATTATTATTTCCATTATTACTATTATTATTATCGCTATAACTGTTATTATTATCCTTATTACTAGTATTATTAGCACTATAACTATTATGTTTATCCTTATTACTATTATTATTCGCACTATAACTATTATTATTATCCCTATTACTATTATTATTATCGCTATGACTGTTATTATTATACTTATTCTATTATTACTATCCCTATTACTCTTGTTCTTATCCTTATAACTTTTATTGTTATGCTTATTACTATTATTATTAGCACTAAAACTATTATTATTATCCTTACTACTATTATTATTATCGCTATGACTGTTATTATTATCCTTAATCTATTATTACTATCCCTATTACTCTTGTCTTTATCCTTATTACTATTATTATTTCCCTTATTGCTATTATTATTGTCGCTATGACTGGTATTATTATACTTATTCTATTATTACGATCCCTATTACTCTTGTCTTTATCCTTATAACTATTATTATTATCCTTATTACTATTATTATTATCGCTATAACTATTATTATTATCGCTATGACTGTTATTATTATCCTTATTCTATTATTACTATCCCTATTACTCTTTTCTTTATCCTTATAACTATTACTATTATCGCTATAACTATTATTATTATCGCTATGACTGTTATTATTATCCTTATTGTATTATTACTATCCCTATTACTCTTGTCTCTATCCTTATAACTATTATTATTATGCTTGTTACTATTATTATTATCGCTATAACTATTATTATTATCCTTACTACTATTATTATTATCGCTATGACTGTTATTATTATCCTTATTCTATTATTACTATCCCTATTACTCTTGTCTCTATCCTTATAACTATTATTATTATCCTTATTACTAGTATTATTATCTCTATAACTATTATTGTTATCCTCATTACTATTATTATTATCGCTATGACTGTTATTATTATCCTTATTCTATTATTACTATCCCTATTACTCTTGTCTCTATCCTTATAACTATTATTATTATGCTTGTTACTATTATTATTAGCACTGTAACTATTATTATTATCCTTATTTCGATTATTATTATCGCAATGACTGTTATTATTATACTTCTTCTATTATTACTATCCCTATTACTCTTGTCTTTATCCTGATATTTATTATTATTTCCCTTATTACTATTATTATTATCGCTATAACTGTTATTATCATCCTTATTACTAGTATTATTAGCACTATAACTATTACGTTTATCCTTATTACTATTATTATTATCGCTATGACTGTTATTATTATCCCTACTCTATTATTACTATCCCTATTACTCTTCTCTTTATCCTTATAACAATTATTATTATCCTTATTACTATTATTATTATCGCTATAACTATTATTATTATCCTTATTACTATTATTACTAGCACTATAACTATTATTATTATCCTTATTACTACTATTATTATCGCTATGACTGTTATTATTATGCTTATTCTACTATTACTATCCCTATTACTCTTGTCTCTATCCTTATAACTATTATTATTATGCTTATTACTATTATTATTAGCACTATAACTATTATTATTATCCTTATTTCTATTATTATTATCGCAATGACTGTTATTATTATACTTCTCCTATTATTACTATCCCAATTACTCTTGTCTTTATCCTTATAAGTATTATTATTATCCTTATTGCTATTATTATTATCGCTATAACTATTATTATTATCCTTATTACTATTATTATTATCGCTATGACTGTTATTATTATACTTCTTCTATTATTACTATCCCTACTACTCTTGTCTTTATCCTGATATTTATTATTATTTCCCTTATTACTATTATTATTATCGCTATAACTGTTATTATCATCCTTATTACTAGTATTATTAGCACTACAACTATTACGTTTATCCTTATTACTATTATTATTCGCACTATAACTATTATTATTATCCTTATTACTATTATTATTATCGCTATACTATTATTATTATCCTTATTACTATTATTATTATCGCTATGACTGTTATTATTATACTTATTCTATTATTACTATCCCTATTACTCTTGTCTCTATCCTTATAACTATTATTATTATCCTTATAACTATTATTATTATCCTTATTACTATTATTACTAGCACTATTACTATTATTATTATCCTTTTTACTATTAGTATTATCGCTATGACTGTTATTATTATGCATATTCTACTATTACTATCCCTATTACTCTTGTCTCTATTCTTATAACTATTATTATTATGCTTATTACTATTATTATTATCGCTATAACTATTATTATTATCCTTACTACTATTATTATTATCGCTATGACTGTTATTATTATCCTTATTCTATTATTACTATCCCTATTACTCTTCTCTTTATCCTTATAACTATTATTATTATCCTTATAACTATTATTATTATCCTAATTACTAGTATTATTATCTCTATAACTATTATTGTTATCCTCATTACTATTATTATTATCGCTATGACTGTTATTATTATCCTTATTCTATTATTACTATCCCTATTACTCTTGTCTCTATCCTTATAACTATTATTATTATCCTTATTACTATTATTACTAGCACTATAACTATTATTATTATCCTTATTACTATTAGTATTATCGCTATGACTGTTATTATTATGCTTATTCTACTATTACTATCCCTATTACTCTTGTCTTTATCCTTATAACTATTATTATTTCCCTTATTACTATTATTATTATCATTATAACTGTTATTATTATCCTTATTACTAGTATTATTATCTCTATAACTATTATTGTTATCCTCGTTACTATTATTATTATCGCTATGACTGTTATTATTATCCTTATTCTACTATTACTATCCCTATTACTCTTGTCTCTATTCTTATAACTAGTATTATTATGCTTATTACTATTATTATTATCGCTATAACTATTATTATTATCCTTACTACTATTATTATTATCGCTATGACTGTTATTATTATCCTTATTACTCTTGTCTCTATCCTTATAACTATTATTATTATGCTTATTACTATTATTATTATCACTATAACTATTATTATTATCCTTATTTCTATTATTATTATCGCAATGACTGTTATTATTATACTTCTTCTATTATTACTATCCCTATTACTCTTGTCTTTATCCTGATATTTATTATTATTTCCCTTATTACTATTATTATTATCGCTATAACTGTTATTATTATCCTTATTACTAGTATTATTAGCACTATAACTATTATGTTTATCCTTATTACTATTATTATTCGCGCTATAACTATTATTATTATCCTTATTACTATTATTATTATCGCTATGACTGTTATTATTATACTTATTCTATTATTACTATCCCTATTACTCTTGTCTCTATCCTTATAACTATTATTATTATCCTTATAACTATTATTATTATCCTTATTACTATTATTATTATCGCTATAACCATTATTATTATCCTTATTACTATTATTAGTAGCACTATAACTATTATTATTATCCTTATTTCTATTATTATTATCGCAATGACTGTTATTATTATACTTCTTCTATTATTACTATCCCTATTACTCTTGTCTTTATCCTGATATTTATTATTATTTCCCTTATTACTATTATTATTATCGGTATAACTGTTATTATTATACTTATTCTATTATTACTATCCCTATTACTCTTGTCTTTATCCTTAAAACTATTATTATTATCCTTATAACTATTATTATTACCCTTATTACTATTCTTATTATCGCTATAACTATTATTATTATCCTTACTACTATTATTATTATCGCTATGATTGTTATTGTTATCCGTATTCTATTATTACTATCCGTATTACTCTTCTCTTTATCCTTATAACTATTATTATTATCCTTATAACTATTATTATTATCCTTATTACTATTATTATTATCGCTATGACTGTTATCATTATACTTATTCTATTATTACTGTCCCTATTACTCTTGTCTTTATCCTGATAATTATTATTATTATGCTTATTACTATTATTATTCGCACTATAAATATTATTATTATCCTTATTACTATTATTATTATCGCTATAACCATTATTATTATCCTTATTACTATTATTACTAGCACTATTACTATTATTATTATCCTTTTTACTATTAGTATTATCGCTATGACTGTTATTATTATGCATATTCTACTATTACTATCCCTATTACTCTTGTCTCTATTCTTATAACTATTATTATTATGCTTATTACTATTATTATTATCGCTATAACTATTATTATTATCCTTACTACTATTATTATTATCGCTATGACTGTTATTATTATCCTTATTCTATTATTACTATCCCTATTACTCTTCTCTTTATCCTTATAACTATTATTATTATCCTTATAACTATTATTATTATCCTAATTACTAGTATTATTATCCTAATTACTAGTATTATTACCTCTATAACTATTATTGTTATCCTCATTACTATTATTATTATCGCTATGACTGTTATTATTATCCTTATTCTATTATTACTATCCCTATTACTTTTGTCTCTATCCTTATAACTATTATTATTATCCTTATTACTATTATTACTAGCACTATAACTATTATTATTATCCTTATTACTATTAGTATTATCGCTATGACTGTTATTATTATGCTTATTCTACTATTACTATCCCTATTACTCTTGTCTCTATTCTTATAACTATTATTACTATGCTTATTACTATTATTATTATCGCTATAACTATTATTATTATCCTTACTACTATTATTATTATCGCTATGACTGTTATTATTATCCTTATTCTATTATTACTATCCCTATTACTCTTGTCTTTATCCTTATAACTATTATTATTTCCCTTATTACTATTATTATTATCATTATAACTGTTATTATTATCCTTATTACTAGTATTATTATCTCTATAACTATTATTGTTATCCTCGTTACTATTATTATTATCGCTATGACTGTTATTATTATCCTTATTCTACTATTACTATCCCTATTACTCTTGTCTCTATTCTTATAACTAGTATTATTATGCTTATTACTATTATTATTATCGCTATAACTATTATTATTATCCTTACTACTATTATTATTATCGCTATGACTGTTATTATTATCCTTATTACTCTTGTCTCTATCCTTATAACTATTATTATTATGCTTATTACTATTATTATTATCACTATAACTATTATTATTATCCTTATTTCTATTATTATTATCGCAATGACTGTTATTATTATACTTCTTCTATTATTACTATCCCTATTACTCTTGTCTTTATCCTGATATTTATTATTATTTCCATTATTACTATTATTATTATCGCTATAACTGTTATTATTATCCTTATTACTAGTATTATTAGCACTATAACTATTATGTTTATCCTTATTACTATTATTATTCGCACTATAACTATTATTATTATCCCTATTACTATTATTATTATCGCTATGACTGTTATTATTATACTTATTCTATTATTACTATCCCTATTACTCTTGTTTTTATCCTTATAACTTTTATTGTTATGCTTATTACTATTATTATTAGCACTAAAACTATTATTATTATCCTTACTACTATTATTATTATCGCTATGACTGTTATTATTATCCTTAATCTATTATTACTATCCCTATTACTCTTGTCTTTATCCTTATTACTATTATTATTTCCCTTATTGCTATTATTATTATCGCTATGACTGGTATTATTATACTTATTCTATTATTACGATCCCTATTACTCTTGTCTTTATCCTTATAACTATTATTATTATCCTTATTACTATTATTATTATCGCTATAACTATTATTATTATCGCTATGACTGTTATTATTATCCTTATTCTATTATTACTATCCCTATTACTCTTTTCTTTATCCTTATAACTATTACTATTATCGCTATAACTATTATTATTATCGCTATGACTGTTATTATTATCCTTATTGTATTATTACTATCCCTATTACTCTTCTCTTTATCCTTATAACAATTATTATTATCCTTATTACTATTATTATTATCGCTATAACTATTATTATTATCCTTATTACTATTATTACTAGCACTATAACTATTATTATTATCCTTATTACTACTATTATTATCGCTATGACTGTTGTTATTATGCTTATTCTACTATTACTATCCCTATTACTCTTGTCTCTATCCTTATAACTATTATTATTATGCTTATTACTATTATTATTAGCACTATAACTATTATTATTATCCTTATTTCTATTATTATTATCGCAATGACTGTTATTATTATACTTCTCCTATTATTACTATCCCAATTACTCTTGTCTTTATCCTTATAAGTATTATTATTATCCTTATTGCTATTATTATTATCGCTATAACTATTATTATTATCCTTATTACTATTATTATTATCGCTATGACTGTTATTATTATACTTCTTCTATTATTACTATCCCTACTACTCTTGTCTTTATCCTGATATTTATTATTATTTCCCTTATTACTATTATTATTATCGCTATAACTGTTATTATCATCCTTATTACTAGTATTATTAGCACTACAACTATTACGTTTATCCTTATTACTATTATTATTCGCACTATAACTATTATTATTATCCTTATTACTATTATTATTATCGCTATACTATTATTATTATCCTTATTACTATTATTATTATCGCTATGACTGTTATTATTATACTTATTCTATTATTACTATCCCTATTACTCTTGTCTCTATCCTTATAACTATTATTATTATCCTTATAACTATTATTATTATCCTTATTACTATTATTAATATCGCTATAACCATTATTATTATCCTTATTACTATTGTTAGTAGCACTATAACTATTATTATTATCCTTATTTCTATTATTATTATCGCAATGACTGTTATTATTATACTTCTTCTATTATTACTATCCCTATTACTCTTGTCTTTATCCTGATATTTATTATTATTTCCCTTATTACTATTATTATTATCGCTATAACTGTTATTATTATACTTATTCTATTATTACTATCCCTATTACTCTTGTCTTTATCCTTAAAACTATTATTATTATCCTTATAACTATTATTATTACCCTTATTACTATTCTTATTATCGCTATAACTATTATTATTATCCTTACTACTATTATTATTATCGCTATGATTGTTATTGTTATCCTTATTCTATTATTACTATCCGTATTACTCTTCTCTTTATCCTTATAACTATTATTATTATCCTTATAACTATTATTATTATCCTTATTACTATTATTATTATCGCTATGACTGTTATCATTATACTTATTCTGTTATTACTGTCCCTATTACTCTTGTCTTTATCCTGATAATTATTATTATTATGCTTATTACTATTATTATTCGCACTATAAATATTATTATTATCCTTATTACTATTATTATTATCGCTATAACCATTATTATTATCCTTATTACTATTATTACTAGCACTATTACTATTATTATTATCCTTTTTACTATTAGTATTATCGCTATGACTGTTATTATTATGCATATTCTACTATTACTATCCCTATTACTCTTGTCTCTATTCTTATAACTATTATTATTATGTTATTACTATCATTATTATCGCTATAACTATTATTATTATCCTTACTACTATTATTATTATCGCTATGACTGTTATTATTATCCTTATTCTATTATTACTATCCCTATTACTCTTCTCTTTATCCTTATAACTATTATTATTATGCTTATTACTATTATTATTTGCACTATAACTATTATTATTATCCTTATTACTATTATTATTATCGCCATGACTGTTGTTATTATACTTATTCTATTATTACTATCGCTATTACTTTTGTCTTTATCCTTATAACTTTTATTGTTATGCTTATTACTATTATTATTATCGCTATAACTATTATTATTATCCTTACTACTATTATTATTATCGCTATGACTGTTATTATTATCCTTATTCTATTATTACTATCCCTATTACTCTTCTCTTTATCCTTATAACTATTATTATTATCCTTATAACTATTATTATTATCCTTATTACTAGTATTATTATCTCTATAACTATTATTGTTATCCTCATTACTATTATTATTATCGCTATAACTGTTATTATTATACTTATTCTATTATTACTATCCCTATTACTCTTGTCTTTATCCTTATAACTATTATTATTATCCTTATAACTATTATTATTATCCTTATTACTAGTATTATTATCTCTATAACTATTATTGTTATCCTCGTTACTATTATTATTATCGCTATGACTGTTATTATTATCCTTATTCTACTATTACTATCCCTATTACTCTTGTCTCTATTCTTATAACTAGTATTATTATGCTTATTACTATTATTATTATCCTTACTACTATTATTATTATCGCTATGACTGTTATTATTATCCTTATTACTCTTGTCTCTATCCTTATAACTATTATTATTATGCTTATTACTATTATTATTATCACTATAACTATTATTATTATCCTTATTCTACTATTACTATCCCTATTACTCTTGTCTCTATTCTTATAACTAGTATTATTATGCTTATTTCTATTATTATTATCGCAATGACTGTTATTATTATACTTCTTCTATTATTACTATCCCTATTACTCTTGTCTTTATCCTGATATTTATTATTATTTCCCTTATTACTATTATTATTATCGCTATAACTGTTATTATTATCCTTATTACTAGTATTATTAGCACTATAACTATTATGTTTATCCTTATTACTATTATTATTCGCACTATAACTATTATTATTATCCTTATTACTATTATTATTATCGCTATGACTGTTATTATTATACTTATTCTATTATTACTATCCCTATTACTCTTGTTTTTATCCTTACAACTTTTATTGTTATGCTTATTACTATTATTATTAGCACTAAAACTATTATTATTATCCTTACTACTATTATTATTATCGCTATGACTGTTATTATTATCCTTAATCTATTATTACTATCCCTATTACTCTTGTCTTTATCCTTATTACTATTATTATTTCCCTTATTGCTATTATTATTATCGCTATGACTGGTATTATTATACTTATTCTATTATTACGATCCCTATTACTCTTGTCTTTATCCTTATAACTATTATTATTATCCTTATTACTATTATTATTATCCTTATTACTATTATTATTATCGCTATAACTATTATTATTATCGCTATGACTGTTATTATTATCCTTATTCTATTATTACTATCCCTATTACTCTTTTCTTTATCCTTATAACTATTACTATTATCGCTATAACTATTATTATTATCGCTATGACTGTTATTATTATCCTTATTGTATTATTACTATCCCTATTACTCTTGTCTCTATCCTTATAACTATTATTATTATGCTTGTTACTATTATTATTATCGCTATAACTATTATTATTATCCTTACTACTATTATTATTATCGCTATGACTGTTATTATTATCCTTATTCTATTATTACTATCCCTATTACTCTTGTCTCTATCCTTATAACTATTATTATTATGCTTGTTACTATTATTATTAGCACTGTAACTATTATTATTATCCTTATTTCGATTATTATTATCGCAATGACTGTTATTATTATACTTCTTCTATTATTACTATCCCTATTACTCTTGTCTTTATCCTGATATTTATTATTATTTCCCTTATTACTATTATTATTATCGCTATAACTGTTATTATTATACTTATTCTATTATTACTATCCCTATTACTCTTGTCTTTATCCTTATTACTATTATTATTCGCACTATAACTATTATTATTATCCTTATTACTATTATTATTATCGCTATGACTGTTATTATTATACATCTTCTATTATTACTATCCCTACTACTCTTGTCTTTATCCTGATATTTATTATTATTTCCCTTATTACTATTATTATTATCGCTATAACTGTTATTATCATCCTTATTACTAGTATTATTAGCACTATAACTATTACGTTTATCCTTATTACTATTATTATTATCGCTATGACTGTTATTATTATCCCTACTCTATTATTACTATCCCTATTACTCTTCTCTTTATCCTTATAACAATTATTATTATCCTTATTACTATTATTATTATCGCTATAACTATTATTATTATCCTTATTACTATTATTACTAGCACTATAACTATTATTATTATCCTTATTACTACTATTATTATCGCTATGACTGTTATTATTATGCTTATTCTACTATTACTATCCCTATTACTCTTGTCTCTATCCTTATAACTATTATTATTATGCTTATTACTATTATTATTAGCACTATAACTATTATTATTATCCTTATTTCTATTATTATTATCGCAATGACTGTTATTATTATCCTTATTCTATTATTACTATCCCTATTACTCTTCTCTTTATCCTTATGACAATTATTATTATCCTTATTACTATTATTATTATCGCTATAACTATTATTATTATCCTTACTACTATTATTATTATCGCTATGACTGTTATTATTATCCTTATTCTATTATTACTATCCCTATTACTCTTCTCTTTATCCTTATAACAATTATTATTATCCTTATTACTATTATTATTATCGCTATAACTATTATTATTATCCTTACTACTATTATTATTATCGCTATGACTGTTATTATTATCCTTATTCTATTATTACTATCCCTATTACTCATCTCTTTATCCTTATAACTATTATTATTATCCTTATTACTAGTATTATTATCTCTATAACTATTATTGTTATCCTCATTACTATTATTATTATCGCTATGACTGTTATTATTATCCTTATTACTAGTATTATTATCTCTATAACTATTATTGTTATCCTCATTACTATTATTATTATCGCTATGACTGTTATTATTATCCTTATTCTATTATTACTATCCCTATTACTCTTGTCTCTATCCTTATAACTATTATTATTATGCTTGTTACTATTATTATTAGCACTGTAACCATTATTATTATCCTTATTTCTATTATTATTATCGCAATGACTGTTATTATTATACTTCTTCTATTATTACTATCCCTATTACTCTTGTCTCTCTCCTTATAACTATTATTATTATGCTTATTACTATTATTATTAGCACTATAACTATTATTATTATCCTTATTTCTATTATTATTATCGCAATGACTGTTATTATTATACTTCTCCTATTATTACTATCCCTATTACTCTTGTCTTTATCCTTATAAGTATTATTATTATCCTTATTACTATTATTATTATCGCTATAACTATTATTATTATCCTTATTACTATTATTATTATCGCAATGACTGTTATTATTATCCTTATTCTATTATTACTATCCCTATTACTCTTCTCTTTATCCTTATGACAATTATTATTATCCTTATTACTATTATTATTATCGCAATGACTGTTATTATTATACTTCTTCTATTATTACTATCCCTATTACTCTTGTCTTTATCCTGATATTTATTATTATTTCCCTTATTACTATTATTATTATCGCTATAACTGTTATTATTATACTTATTCTATTATTACTATCCCTATTACTCTTGTCTTTATCCTTATAACTATTATTATTATCCTTATAACTATTATTATTACCCTTATTACTATTATTATTATCCTTACTACTATTATTATTATCGCTATGACTGTTATTATTATCCTTATTCTATTATTACTATCCCTATTACTCTTCTCTTTATCCTTATAACTATTATTATTATCCTTATAACTATTATTATTATCCTTATTACTATTATTATTATCGCTATAACCATTATTATTATCCTTATTACTATTATTACTAGCACTATAACTATTATTATTATCCTTATTACTATTAGTATTATCGCTATGACTGTTATTATTATGCTTATTCTACTATTACTATCCCTATTACTCTTGTCTCTATTCTTATAACTATTATTATTATGCTTATTACTATTATTATTATCGCTATAACTATTATTATTATCCTTACTACTATTATTATTATCGCTATGACTGTTATTATTATCCTTATTCTATTATTACTATCCCTATTACTCTTGTCTTTATCCTGATATTTATTATTATTTCCCTTATTACTATTATTATTATCGCTATAACTGTTATTATTATACTTATGCTATTATTACTATCCCTATTACTCTTGTCTTTATCCTTATAACTATTATTATTATCCTTATAACTATTATTATTACCCTTATTACTATTATTATTATCCTTACTACTATTATTATTACCGCTATGACTGTTATTATTATCCTTATTCTATTATTACTATCCCTATTACTCTTCTCTTTATCCTTATAACTATTATTATTATCCTTATAACTATTATTATTATCCTTATTACTATTATTATTATCGCTATAACCATTATTATTATCCTTATTACTATTATTACTAGCACTATAACTATTATTATTATCCTTATTACTATTAGTATTATCGCTATGACTGTTATTATTATCCTTATTCTATTATTACTATCCCTATTACTCTTGTCTTTATCCTTATAACTATTATTATTTCCCTTATTACTATTATTATTATCATTATAACTGTTATTATTATCCTTATTACTAGTATTATTATCTCTATAACTATTATTGTTATCCTCATTACTATTATTATTATCGCTATGACTGTTATTATTATCCTTATTCTACTATTACTATCCCTATTACTCTTGTCTCTATTCTTATAACTAGTATTATTATGCTTATTACTATTATTATTATCGCTATAACTATTATTATTATACTTACTACTATTATTATTATCGCTATGACTGTTATTATTATCCTTATTACTCTTGTCTCTATCCTTATAACTATTATTATTATCCTTATTTCTATTATTATTATCGCAATGACTGTTATTATTATACTTCTTCTATTATTACTATCCCTATTACTCTTGTCTTTATCCTGATATTTATTATTATTTCCCTTATTACTATTATTATTATCGCTATAACTGTTATTATTATACTTATTCTATTATTACTATCCCTATTACTCTTGTCTTTATCCTTAAAACTATTATTATTATCCTTATAACTATTATTATTACCCTTATTACTAGTATTATTATCTCTATAACTATTATTGTTATCCTCATTACTATTATTATTATCGCTATGACTGTTATTATTATCCTTATTCTATTATTACTATCCCTATTACTCTTGTCTCTATCCTTATAACTATTATTATTATCCTTATTACTAGTATTATTATCTCTATAACTATTATTGTTATCCTCATTACTATTATTATTATCGCTATGACTGTTATTATTATCCTTATTCTATTATTACTATCCCTATTACTCTTGTCTCTATCCTTATAACTATTATTATTATGCTTGTTACTATTATTATTAGCACTGGAACTATTATTATTATCCTTATTTCTATTATTATTATCGCAATGACTGTTATTATTATACTTCTTCTATTATTACTATCCCTATTACTCTTGTCTTTATCCTGATATTTATTATTATTTCCCTTATTACTATTATTATTATCGCTATAACTGTTATTATTATACTTATTCTATTATTACTATCCCTATTACTCTTGTCTTTATCCTTAAAACTATTATTATTATCCTTATAACTATTATTATTACCCTTATTACTATTCTTATTATCGCTATAACTATTATTATTATCCTTACTACTATTATTATTATCGCTATGATTGTTATTGTTATCCTTATTCTATTATTACTATCCGTATTACTCTTCTCTTTATCCTTATAACTATTATTATTATCCTTATAACTATTATTATTATCCTTATTACTATTATTATTATCGCTATGACTGTTATCATTATACTTATTCTATTATTACTGTCCCTATTACTCTTGTCTTTATCCTGATAATTATTATTATTATGCTTATTACTATTATTATTCGCACTATAAATATTATTATTATCCTTATTACTATTATTATTATCGCTATAACCATTATTATTATCCTTATTACTATTATTACTAGCACTATTACTATTATTATTATCCTTTTTACTATTAGTATTATCGCTATGACTGTTATTATTATGCATATTCTACTATTACTATCCCTATTACTCTTGTCTCTATTCTTATAACTATTATTATTATGCTTATTACTATTATTATTATCGCTATAACTATTATTATTATCCTTACTACTATTATTATTATCGCTATGACTGTTATTATTATCCTTATTCTATTATTACTATCCCTATTACTCTTCTCTTTATCCTTATAACTATTATTATTATCCTTATAACTATTATTATTATCCTTATTACTAGTATTATTATCTCTATAACTATTATTGTTATCCTCATTACTATTATTATTATCGCTATGACTGTTATTATTATCCTTATTCTATTATTACTATCCCTATTACTCTTGTCTCTATCCTTATAACTATTATTATTATGCTTGTTACTATTATTATTAGCACTGTAACTATTATTATTATCCTTATTTCTACTATTATTATCGCAATGACTGTTATTATTATACTTCTTCTATTATTACTATCCCTATTACTCTTGTCTTTATCCTGATATTTATTATTATTTCCCTTATTACTATTATTATTATCGCTATAACTGTTATTATTATACTTATTCTATTATTACTATCCCTATTACTCTTGTCTTTATCCTGATATTTATTATTATTTCCCTTATTACTATTATTATTATCGCTATAACTGTTATTATTATACTTATTCTATTATTACTATCCCTATTACTCTTGTCTTTATCCTTATAACTATTATTATTATCCTTATAACTATTATTATTATCCTTATTACTATTATTATTATCGCTATAACCATTATTATTATCCTTATTACTATTATTACTAGCACTATAACTATTATTATTGTCCTTATTACTATTAGTATTATCGCTATGACTGTTATTATTATGCTTATTCTACTATTACTATCCCTATTACTCTTGTCTCTATTCTTATAACTATTATTATTATGCTTATTACTATTATTATTATCGCTATAACTATTATTATTATCCTTACTACTATTATTATTATCGCTATGACTGTTATTATTATCCTTATTCTATTATTACTATCCCTATTACTCTTGTCTTTATCCTTATAACTATTATTATTTCCCTTATTACTATTATTATTATCATTATAACTGTTATTATTATCCTTATTACTAGTATTATTATCTCTATAACTATTATTGTTATCCTCATTACTATTATTATTATCGCTATGACTGTTATTATTATCCTTATTCTACTATTACTATCCCTATTACTCTTGTCTCTATTCTTATAACTAGTATTATTATGCTTATTACTATTATTATTATCGCTATAACTATTATTATTATCCTTACTACTATTATTAGTATCGCTATGACTATTATTATTATCCTTATTACTCTTGTCTCTATCCTTATAACTATTATTATTATGCTTATTACTATTATTATTAGCACTATAACTATTATTATTATCCTTATTTCTATTATTATTATCGCAATGACTGTTATTATTATACTTCTTCTATTATTACTATCCCAATTACTCTTGTCTTTATCCTGATATTTATTATTATTTGCCTTATTACTATTATTATTATCGCTATAGCTGTTATTATTATCCTTATTACTAGTATTATTAGCACTATAACTATTATGTTTATCCTTATTACTATTATTATTCGCACTAGAAATATTATTATTATCCTTATTTCCATTATTATTATCGCAATGACTGTTATTATTATACTTCTTCTATTATTACTATCCCTATTACTCTTGTCTTTATCCTGATATTTATTATTACTTCCCTTATTACTATTATTATTATCGCTATAACTGTTATTATTATCCTTATTACTAGTATTATTATCTCTATAACTATTATTGTTATCCTCATTACTATTATTATTATCGCTATGACTGTTATTATTATCCTTATTCTATTATTACTATCCCTATTACTCTTGTCTCTATCCTTATAACTATTATTATTATGCTTATTACTATTATTATTCGCACTATAACTATTATTATTATCATTATTACTATTATTATTATCGCTATGACTGTTATTATTATACTTATTCTATTATTACTATCCCTATTACTCTTGTTTTTATCCTTATAACTTTTATTGTTATGCTTATTACTATTATTATTAGCACTAAAACTATTATTATTATCCTCATTACTATTATTATTATCGCTATGACTGTTATTATTATACTTCTTCTATTATTACTATCCCTATTACTCTTGTCTCTATCCCGATAACTATTATTATTAGCACTATAACTATTATTATTATCCTTATTTCTATTATTATTATCGCAATGAATGTTATTATTATACTTCTTCTATTATTATTATCCCTATTACTCTTGTCTTTATCCTGATATTTATTATTATTTCCCTTATTACTATTATTATTATCGCAATAACTGTTATTATTATACTTATTCTATTATTACTATCCCTATTACTCTTGTCTTTATCCTTATAACTATTATTATTATCCTCATAACTATTATTATTACCCTTATTACTATTATTATTATCGCTATAACTATTATTATTATCCTTGCTACTATTATTATTATCGCTATACTATTATTATCATCCTTATTACTATTATTATTATCGCTATGACTGTTAATATTATACTTATTCTATTATTACTATCCCTATTACTCTTGTCTCTATCCTTATAACTATTATTATTATCGCTATGACTGTTATTATTATCCTTATTCTATTATTACTATCCCTATTACTCTTGTCTTTATCCTTATAACTATTATTATTATCCTTATTACTATTATTATTATCGCAATGACTGTTATTATTATCCCTATTCTATTATTATTATCCCTATTACTCTTGTCTTTATCCTGATATTTATTATTATTTCCCTTATTACTATTATTATTATCGCAATAACTGTTATTATTATACTTATTCTATTATTACTATCCCTATTACTCTTGTCTCTATCCTTATAACTATTATTATTATCCTCATTACTATTATTATTATCGCTATGACTGTTATTATTATCCTTATTCTATTATTACTATCACAATTACTCTTGTCTTTATCCTAATAACTATTATTATTATCCTTATTACTATTATTATTATCGCTATAACTATTATTATTATCCTTACTACTATTATTATTATCGCTATGACTGTTATTATTATCCTTATTCTATTATTACTATCCCTATTACTCTTCTCTTTATCCTTATAACTATTATTATTATCCTTATAACTATTATTATTATCCTTATTACTAGTATTATTATTTCTATAACTATTATTGTTATCCTCATTACTATTATTATTATCGCTATGACTGTTATTATTATCCTTTTTCTATTATTACTATCCCTATTACTCTTGTCTTTATCCTGATATTTATTATTATTTCCCTCATTACTATTATTATTATCGCTATGACTGTTATTATTATCCTTATTCTATTATTACTATCCCTATTACTCTTGTCTCTATCCTTATAACTATTATTATTATGCTTGTTACTATTATTATTAGCACTGTAACTATTATTATTATCCTTATTTCTATTATTATTATCGCAATGACTGTTATTATTATACTTCTTCTATTATTACTATCCCTATTACTCTTGTCTTAATCCTGATATTTATTATTATTTCCCTTATTACTATTATTATTATCGCTATAACTGTTATTATTATACTTATTCTATTATTACTATCCCTATTACTCTTGTCTTTATCCTTATAACTATTATTATTATCCTTATAACTATTATTATTACCCTTATTACTATTATTATTATCCTTACTACTATTATTATTATCGCTATGACTGTTATTATTATCCTTATTCTATTATTACTATCCCTATTACTCTTGTCTTTTTCCTGATAATTATTATTATTTCCCCTATTACAATTATTATTATCGCTATGACTGTTATTATTATCCTTATTCTATTATTACTATCCCTATTACTCTTGTCTCTATCCTTATAACTATTATTATTATGCTTATTACTATTATTATTGGCACTATAACTATTATTATTATCCTTATTACTATTATTATTATCGCTATAACCATTATTATTATCCTTATTACTATTATTACTAGCACTATAACTATTATTATTATCCTTATTACTATTAGTATTATTGCTATGACTGTTATTATTATGCTTATTCTACTATTACTATCCCTATTACTCTTGTCTCTATTCTTATAACTATTATTATTATCGCTATAACTATTATTATTATCCCTACTACTATTATTATTATCGCTATGACTGTTATTATTATCCTTATTCTATTATTACTATCCCTATTACTCTTGTCTTTATCCTTATAACTATTATTATTTCCCTTATTACTATTATTATTATCATTATAACTGTTATTATTATGCTTATTACTAGTATTATTATCTCTATAACTATTATTGTTTTCCTCATTACTATTATTATTATCGCTATGACTGTTATTATTATCCTTACTCTATTATTACTATCCCTATTACTCTTGTCTCTATCCTTATAACTATTATTATTATGCTTATTACTATTATTATTAGCACTATAACTATTATTATTATCCTTATTTCTATTATTATTATCGCAATGACTGTTATTATTATACTTCTTCTATTATTACTATCCCTATTACTCTTGTCTTTATCCTGATATTTATTATTACTTCCCTTATTACTATTATTATTATCGCTATAACTGTTATTATTATCCTTATTACTAGTATTATTATCTCTATAACTATTATTGTTATCCTCATTACTATTATTATTATCGCTATGACTGTTATTATTATCCTTATTCTATTATTACTATCCATATTACTCTTGTCTCTATCCTTATAACTATTATTATTATGCTTATTACTATTATTATTCGCACTATAACTATTATTATTATCATTATTACTATTATTATTATCGCTATGACTGTTATTATTATACTTATTCTATTATTACTATCCCTATTACTCTTGTTTTTATCCTTATAACTTTTATTGTTATGCTTATTACTATTATTATTAGCACTAAAACTATTATTATTATCCTCATTACTATTATTATTATCGCTATGACTGTTATTATTATACTTCTTCTATTATTACTATCCCTACTACTCTTGTCTTTATCCTGATATTTATTATTATTTCCCTTATTACTATTATTATTATCGCTATAACTGTTATTATCATCCTTATTACTAGTATTATTAGCACTATAACTATTATGTTTATCCTTATTACTATTATTATTCGCACTATAACTATTATTATTATCCTTATTACTATCATTATTATCGCTATGACTGTTATTATTATCCTTATTCTATTATTACTATCCCTATTACTCTTGTCTCTATCCCGATAACTATTATTATTAGCACTATAACTATTATTATTATCCTTATTTCTATTATTATTCTCGCAATGAATGTTATTATTATACTTCTTCTATTATTATTATCCCTATTACTCTTGTCTTTATCCTGATATTTATTATTATTTCCCTTATTACTATTATTATTATCGCAATAACTGTTATTATTATACTTATTCTATTATTACTATCCCTATTACTCTTGTCTTTATCCTTATAACTATTATTATTATCCTTATAACTATTATTATTACCCTTATTACTATTATTATTATCCTTACTACTATTATTATTATCGCTATGACTGTTATTATTATCCTTATTCTATTATTACTATCCCTATTACTCTTGTCTTTTTCCTGATAATTATTATTATTTCCCCTATTACAATTATTATTATCGCTATGACTGTTATTATTATCCTTATTCTATTATTACTATCCCTATTACTCTTGTCTCTATCCTTATAACTATTATTATTATGCTTATTACTATTATTATTGGCACTATAACTATTATTATTATCCTTATTACTATTATTATTATCGCTATAACCATTATTATTATCCTTATTACTATTATTACTAGCACTATAACTATTATTATTATCCTTATTACTATTAGTATTATTGCTATGACTGTTATTATTATGCTTATTCTACTATTACTATCCCTATTACTCTTGTCTCTATTCTTATAACTATTATTATTATCGCTATAACTATTATTATTATCCCTACTACTATTATTATTATCGCTATGACTGTTATTATTATCCTTATTCTATTATTACTATCCCTATTACTCTTGTCTTTATCCTGATATTTATTATTATTTGCCTTATTACTATTATTATTACCGCTATAGCTGTTATTATTATCCTTATTATTAGTATTATTAGCACTATAACTATTATGTTTATCCTTATTACTATTATTATTCGCACTAAAACTATTATTATTATCATTATTACTATTATTATTATCGCTATGACTGTTATTATTATACTTATTCTATTATTACTATCCCTATTACTCTTGTTTTTATCCTTATAACTATTATTATTATCCTCATTACTATTATTATTATCGCTATGACTGTTATTATTATCCTTATTCTATTATTACTATCACAATTACTCTTGTCTTTATCCTAATTACTATTATTATTATCCTTATTACTATTATTATTATCGCTATAACTATTATTATTATCCATACTACTATTATTATTATCGCTATGACTGTTAATATTATCCTTATTCTATTATTACTATCCCTATTACTCTTGTCTTTATCCTTATAACTAGTATTATTATCCTTATTACTATTATTATTATCGCTATAACTATTATTATTATCCTTATTACTATTATTATTATCGCAATGACTGTTATTATTATCCCTATTCTATTATTACTATCCCTATTACTCTTCTCTTTATCCTTATAACAATTATTATTATCCTTATTACTATTATTATTATCGCTATAACTATTATTATTATCCTTATTACTATTATTACTAGCACTATAACTATTATTATTATCCTTATTACTATTATTATTATCGCTATGACTGTTATTATTATACTTCTCAGATTATTACTATCCCTATTACTCTTGTCTCTATCCTTATAACTATTATTATTATCCTTATTACTAGTATTATTATCTCTATAACGATTATTGTTATCCTCATTACTATTATTATTATCGCTATGACTGTTATTATTATCCTTATTCTATTATTACTATCCCTATTACTCTTGTCTTTATCCTGATATTTATTATTACTTCCCTTATTACTATTATTATTATCGCTATAACTGTTATTATTATCCTTATTACTAGCATTATTAGCACTATAACTATTATGATTATCCTTATTACTATTATTATTCGCACTATAACTATTATTATTATCCTTATTACTATTATTATTATCGCTATCACTGTTATTTTTATACTTATTCTATTATTACTATCCCTATTACTCTTGTTTTTATCCTTATAACTTTTATTGTTATGCTTATTACTATTATTATTAGCACTAAAACTATTATTATTATCCTTATTACTATTATTATTATCGCTATGACTGTTATTATTATACTTCTTCTATTATTACTATCCCTACTACTCTTGCCTTATCCTGATATTTATTATTATTTCCCTTATTACTATTATTATTATCGCTATAACTGTTATTATCATCCTTATTACTAGTATTATTAGCACTATAACTATTACGTTTATCCTTATTACTATTATTATTCGCACTATAACTATTATTATTATCCTTATTACTATTATTATTATCGCTATACTATTGTTATTATCCTTATTACTATTATTATTATCGCTATGACTGTTAATATTATACTTATTCTATTATTACTATCCCTATTACTCTTGTCTCTATCCTTATAACTATTATTATTATCCTCATTACTATTATTATTATCGCAATGACTGTTATTATTATACTTCTTCTATTATTACTATCCCTATTACTCTTGTCTTTATCCTGATATTTATTATTATTTCCGTTATTACTATTATTATTATCGCTATAACTGTTATTATTATACTTATTCTATTATTACTATCCCTATTACTCTTGTCTCTATCCTTATAACTATTATTATTATCCTCATTACTATTATTATTATCGCTATGACTGTTATTATTATCCTTATTCTATTATTACTATCACTATTACTCTTGTCTTTATCCTTATAACTATTATTATTATCCTTATTACTAGTATTATTATCGCTATAACTATTATTATTATCCTTACTACTATTATTATTATCGCTATGACTGTTATTATTATCCTTATTCTATTATTACTATCCCTATTACTCTTCTCTTTATCCTTATAACTATTATTATTATCCTTATAACTATTATTATTATGCTTATTACTATTATTTTTAGCACTATAACTATTATTATTATCCTTATTTCCATTATTATTATCGCAATGACTGTTATTATTATACTTCTTCTATTATTACTATCCCTATTACTCTTGTCTTTATCCTGATATTTATTATTACTTCCCTAATTACTATTATTATTATCGCTATAACTGTTATTATTATCCTTATTACTAGTATTATTAGCACTATAACGATTATTGTTATCCGCATTACTATTATTATTATCGCTATGACTGTTATTATTATCCTTATTCTATTATTACTATCCCTATTACTCTTGTCTCTATCCTTATAACTATTATTATTATACTTATTACTATTATTATTAGCACTATAACTATTATTATTATCCTTATTCTATTATTACTATCCCTATTACTCCTCTCTTTATCTTTATAACTATTATTATTATCCTTATAACTATTATTGTTATCCTCATTACTATTATTATTATCGCTATGACTCTTATTATTATCCTTATTCTATTATTACTGTCCCTATTACTCTTGTCTCTATCCTTATAACTATTATTATTATGCTTATTACTATTATTATTCGCACTATAACTATTATTATTATCCTTATTACTATTATTATTATTGCTATAACTGTTATTGTTATCCTTATTACTATTATTATTAGCACTATAGCTATTATTATTATTATCGCTATGACTGTTATTATTATCCTTATTCTATTATTACTATCCCTATTACTCTTGTCTCTATCCTTATAACTATTATTATTATGCTTATTACTATTATTATTCGCACTATAACTATTATTATTATCCTTATTACTATTATTATTATCGCTATAACTATTTTTATTATCCTTATTACTATTATTACTAGCACTATAACTATCATTATTATCCTTATTACTATTATTATTATCGCTATGACTGTTATTATTATGCTTATTCTACTATTACTATCCCTATTACTCTTGTCTCTATTCTTATAACTATTATTATTATGCTTATTACTATTATTATTATCGCTATAACTATTATTATTATCCTTACTACTATTATTATTATCGCTATGACTGTTATTATTATCCTTATTCTATTATTACTATCCCTATTACTCTTGTCTTTATCCCTATAACTATTATTATTTCCCTTATTACTATTATTATTATCATTATAACTGTTATTATTATCCTTATTACTAGTATTATTATCTCTATAACTATTATTGTTATCCTCATTACTATTATTATTATCGCTATGACTGTTATTATTATCCTTATTCTATTATTACTATCCCTATTACTCTTGTCTCTATCCTTATAACTATTATTATTATACTTATTACTATTATTATTAGCACTATAACTATTATTATTATCCTTATTCTATTATTACTATCCCTATTACTCCTCTCTTTATCTTTATAACTATTATTATTATCCTTATAACTATTATTGTTATCCTCATTACTATTATTATTATCGCTATGACTCTTATTATTATCCTTATTCTATTATTACTGTCCCTATTACTCTTGTCTCTATCCTTATAACTATTATTATTATGCTTATTACTATTATTATTCGCACTATAACTATTATTATTATCCTTATTACTATTATTATTATTGCTATAACTGTTATTGTTATCCTTATTACTATTATTATTAGCACTATAGCTATTATTATTATTATCGCTATGACTGTTATTATTATCCTTATTCTATTATTACTATCCCTATTACTCTTGTCTCTATCCTTATAACTATTATTATTATGCTTATTACTATTATTATTCGCACTATAACTATTATTATTATCCTTATTACTATTATTATTATCGCTATAACTATTTTTATTATCCTTATTACTATTATTACTAGCACTATAACTATCATTATTATCCTTATTACTATTATTATTATCGCTATGACTGTTATTATTATGCTTATTCTACTATTACTATCCCTATTACTCTTGTCTCTATTCTTATAACTATTATTATTATGCTTATTACTATTATTATTATCGCTATAACTATTATTATTATCCTTACTACTATTATTATTATCGCTATGACTGTTATTATTATCCTTATTCTATTATTACTATCCCTATTACTCTTGTCTTTATCCCTATAACTATTATTATTTCCCTTATTACTATTATTATTATCATTATAACTGTTATTATTATCCTTATTACTAGTATTATTATCTCTATAACTATTATTGTTATCCTCATTACTATTATTATTATCGCTATGACTGTTATTATTATCCTTATTCTATTATTACTATCCCTATTACTCTTGTCTCTATCCTCATAACTATTATTATTATGGTTATTACTATTATTGTTAGCACTATAACTATTATTATTATCCTTATTTCTATTATTATTATCGCTATGGCTGTTATTATTATCCTTATTCTATTATTAGTATCCCTATTACTCTTGTCTTTATCCTGCTATTTATTATTATTTCCCTTCTTACTATTATTATTATCGCTATAACTGTTATTATTATCCTTATTACTAGTATTATTAGCACTATAACTATTATGTTTATCCTTATTACTATTATTATTCGCACTATAACTATTATTATTATCCTTATTACTATTATTATTATCGCTATGATTGTTATTATTATACTTATTCTATTATTACTATCCCTATTACTCTTGTCTTTATCCTCATAACTATTATTGTTATGCTTATTACTATTATTATTAGCACTAAAACTATTATTGTTATCCTTATTACTATTATTATTATCGCTATGACTGTTATTATTATACTTATTCTATTATTACTATCCCTATTACTCTTGTCTTTATCCTCATAACTATTATTGTTATGCTTATTACTATTATTATTAGCACTAAAACTATTATTATTATCCTTATTACTATTATTATTATCGCTATGACTGTTATTATTATACTTATTCTATTATTACTATCCCTATTACTCTTGTCTCTATCCTTATAACTATTATTATTATCCTCATTACTATTATTATTATCGCTATGACTGTTATTGTTATCCTTATTCTATTATTACTATCCCTATTACTCTTGTCTTTATCCTTATAACTATTATTATTATCCTTATTACTATTATTATTATCGCTATAACTATTATTATTATCCTTACTACTATTATTATTATCGCTATGACTGTTATTATTATCCTTATTCTATTATTACTATCCCCATTACTCTTCTCTTTATCCTTATAACTATTATTATTATCCTTATAACTATTATTATTATCCTCATTACTATTATTATTATCGCTATGACTGTTATTATTATACTTATTCTATTATTACTATCCCTATTACTCTTCTCTTTATCCTTATAACTATTATTATTATCCTTATAACTATTATTATTATCCTCATTACTATTATTATTATCGCTATGACTGTTATTATTATCCTTATTCTATTATTACTATCCCTATTACTCTTGTCTCTATCCTTATAACTATTATTATTATGCTATGGCTGTTATTATTATCCTTATTCTATTATTAGTATCCCTATTACTCTTGTCTTTATCCTGCTATTTATTATTATTTCCCTTATTACTATTATTATTATCGCTATAACTGTTATTATTATCCTTATTATTAGTATTATTAGCACTATAACTATTATGTTTATCCTTATTACTATTATTATTCGCACTATAATTATTATTATTATCCTTATTACTATTATTATTATCGCTATGACTGTTATTATTATACTTATTCTATTATTACTATCCCTATTACTCTTGTCTTTATCCTCATAACTATTATTGTTATGCTTATTACTATTATTATTAGCACTAAAACTATTATTATTATCCTTATAACTATTATTATTATCCTTATAACTATTATTATTATCCTCATTACTATTATTATTATCGCTATGACTGTTATTATTATCCTTATTCTATTATTACTATCCCTATTACTCTTGTCTCTATCCTTATAACTATTATTATTATGCTTATTACTATTATTGTTAGCACTATAACTGTTATTATTATCCTTATTTCTATTATTATTATCGCTATGACTGTTATTATTATACTTATTGTATTATTACTATCCCTATTACTATTGTCTTTATCCTTGTAAGTATTATTGTTATGCTTATTACTATTATTATTAGCACTAAAACTATTATTATTATCCTTATTACTATTATTATTATCATTATGACTGTTATTATTATACTTATTCTATTATTACTATCCCTATTACTCTTGCCTCTATCCTTATAACTATTATTATTATCCTCATTACTATTATTATTATCGCTATGACCGTTATTATTATCCTTATTCTATTATTACTATCCCTATTACTCTTGTCTTTATCCTTATAACTATTATTATTATCCTTATTACTATTATTATTATCGCTATAACTATTATTATTATCCTTATTACTATTATTATTATCGCAATGACTCTTATTATTATCCTTATTCTATTATTACTATCCCTATTACTCTTCTCTTTATCCTTATAACTATTATTATTATCCTTATTACTATTATTGTTATCGCTGTAACTATTATTATTATCCTTACTACTATTATTATTATCGCTATGACTGTTATTATTATCCTTATTCTATTATTACTATCCCTATTACTCTTGTCTCTATCCTTATAATTATTATTATTTCCCTTATTACAATTATTATTATCGCTATAACTATTATTATTATCCTTATTACTATTACTATTCGCACTATAACTATTATTATTATCCTTATTACTATTATTATTATTGCTATAACTGTTATTATTATCCTTATTACTATTATTAATAGCGCTATAGCTATTATTATTATTATCGCTATGACTGTTATTATTATGCTTATTCTACTATTACTATCCCTATTACTCTTGTCTCTATTCTTATAACTATTATTATTATGCTTATTACTATTATTATTATCGCTATAACTATTATTATTATCCTTACTACTATTATTATTATCGCTATGACTGTTATTATTATCCTTATTCTATTATTACTATCCCTATTACTCTTGTCTTTATCCTTATAACTATTATTATTTCGCTTATTACTATTATTATTATCATTATAACTGTTATTATTATCCTTATTCTATTATTACTATCCCTATTACTCTTGTCTCTATCCTTATAAATTTATTATTATGCTTATTACTATTATTATTACCACTATAACTATTATTATTATCCTTATTTCTATTATTATTATCGCAATGACTGTTATTATTATACTTCTTCCATTATTACTATCCCTATTACTCTTGTCTTTATCCTTATAACTATTATTGTTATGCTTATTACTATTATTATTAGCACTAAAGCTATTATTATTATCCTTATTACTATTATTATTATCGCTATGACTGTTATTATTATACTTATTCTATTATTACTATCCCTATTACTCTTGTCTCTATCCTTATAACTATTATTATTATCCTCATTACTATTATTATTATCGCTATGACCGTTATTATTATCCTTATTCTATTATTACTATCCCTATTACTCTTGTCTTTATCCTTATAACTATTATTATTATCCTTATTACTATTATTATTATCGCTATAACTATTATTATTATCCTTATTACTATTATTATTATCGCAATGACTGTTATTATTATTCTTATTCTATTATTACTATCCCTATTACTCTTCTCTTTATCCTTATAACTATTATTATTATCCTTATTACTATTATTATTATCGCTATAACTATTATTATTACCCTTACTACTATTATTATTATCGCTATGACTGTTATTATTATCCTTATTCTATTATTACTATCCCTATTACTCTTCTCTTTATCCTTATAACTATTATTATTATCCTTATAACTATTATTATTATCCTTATTACTATTATTATTATCGCTATGACTGTTATTATTATACTTATTCTATTATTACTATCCCTATTACTCTTGTCTTTATCCTTATAACTATTATTATTTCCCTTATTACTATTATTATTATCATTATAACTGTTATTATTATCCTTATTACTAGTATTATTATCTCTATAACTATTATTGTTATCCTCATTACTATTATTATTATCGCTATGACTGTTATTATTATCCTTATTCTATTATTACTATCCCTATTACTCTTGTCTCTATCCTTATAACTATTATTATTATGCTTATTACTATTATTGTTAGCACTATAACTATTATTATTATCCTTATTTCTATTATTATTATCGCTATGACTGTTATTATTATACTTATTCTATTATTACTATCCCTATTACTCTTGTCTTTATCCTTATAACTATTATTGTTATGCTTATTACTATTATTATTAGCACTAAAACTATTATTATTATCCTTATTACTATTATTATTATCGCTATGACTGTTATTATTATACTTATTCTTTTATTACTATCCCTATTACTCTTGTCTCTATCCTTATAACTATTATTATTATCCTCATTACTATTATTATTATCGCTATGACTGTTATTATTATCCTTATTCTATTATTACTATCCCTATTACTCTTGTCTTTATCCTTATAACTATTATTATTTCCCTTATTACTATTATTATTATCGTTATAACTGTTATTATTATCCTTATTACTAGTATTATTATCGCTATGACTGTTATTATTATACTTATTCTATTATTACTATCCCTATTACTCTTGTCTTTATCCTTATAACCATTATTGTTATGCTTATTACTATTATTATTAGCACTAAAACTATTATTATTATCCTTATTACTATTATTATTATCGCTATGACTGTTATTATTATACTTATTCTATTATTACTATCCCTATTACTCTTGTCTCTATCCTTATAACTATTATTATTATCCTCATTACTATTATTATTATCGCTATGACTGTTATTATTATCCTTATTCTATTATTACTATCCCTATTACTCTTGTCTTTATCCTTATAACTATTATTATTTCCCTTATTACTATTATTATTATCGTTATAACTGTTATTATTATCCTTATTACTAGTATTATTATCGCTATGACTGTTATTATTATACTTATTCTATTATTACTATCCCTATTACTCTTCTCTTTATCCTTATAACTGTTATTATTATCCTTATAACTATTATTATTATCCTCATTACTATTATTATTATCGCTATGACTGTTATTATTATCCTTATTCTATTATTACTATCCCTATTACTCTTGTCTCTATCCTTATAACTATTATTATTATGCTTATTACTATTATTGTTAGCACTATAACTATTATTATTATCCTTATTTCTATTATTATTATCGCTATGGCTGTTATTATTATCCTTATTCTATTATTAGTATCCCTATTACTCTTGTCTTTATCCTGCTATTTATTATTATTTCCCTTATTAATATTATTATTATCGCTATAGCTGTTATTATTATCCTTATTACTAGTATTATTAGCACTATAACTATTATGTTTATCCTTATGACTATTATTATTCGCACTATAACTATTATTATTATCCTTATTACTATTATTATTATCGCTATGACTGTTATTATTATACTTATTCTATTATTACTATCCCTATTACTCTTGTCTTTATCCTCATAACTATTATTGTTATGCTTATTACTATTATTATTAGCACTAAAACTATTATTATTATCCTTATAACTATTATTATTATCCTCATTACTGTTATTATTATCGCTATGACTGTTATTATTATCCTTATTCTATTATTACTATCCCTATTACTCTTGTCTCTATCCTTATAACTATTATTATTATGCTTATTACTATTATTGTTAGCACTATAACTGTTATTATTATCCTTATTTCTATTATTATTATCGCTATGACTGTTATTATTATACTTATTCTATTATTACTATCCCTATTACTATTGTCTTTATCCTTGTAAGTATTATTGTTATGCTTATTACTATTATTATTAGCACTAAAACTATTATTATTATCCTTATTACTATTATTATTATCGCTATGACTGTTATTATTATCCTTATTCTATTATTACTATCCCTATTACTCTTGTCTCTATCCTTATAATTATTATTATTTCCCTTATTACTATTACTATTCGCACTATAACTATTATTATTATCCTTATTACTATTATTATTATTGCTATAACTGTTATTATTATCCTTATTACTATTATTAATAGCGCTATAGCTATTATTATTATTATCGCTATGACTGTTATTATTATGCTTATTCTACTATTACTATCCCTATTACTCTTGTCTTTATCCTTATAACTATTATTATTTCCCTTATTACTATTATTATTATCGTTATAACTGTTATTATTATCCTTATTACTAGTATTATTATCGCTATGACTGTTATTATTATACTTATTCTATTATTACTATCCCTATTACTCTTGTCTTTATCCTTATAACTATTATTATTTCCCTTATTACTATTATTATTATCGTTATAACTGTTATTATTATCCTTATTACTAGTATTATTATCGCTATGACTGTTATTATTATACTTATTCTATTATTACTATCCCTATTACTCTTGTCTTTATCCTTATAACCATTATTGTTATGCTTATTACTATTATTATTAGCACTAAAACTATTATTATTATCCTTATTACTATTATTATTATCGCTATGACTGTTATTATTATACTTATTCTATTATTACTATCCCTATTACTCTTGTCTCTATCCTTATAACTATTATTATTATCCTCATTACTATTATTATTATCGCTATGACTGTTATTATTATCCTTATTCTATTATTACTATCCCTATTACTCTTGTCTTTATCCTTATAACTATTATTATTTCCCTTATTACTATTATTATTATCGTTATAACTGTTATTATTATCCTTATTACTAGTATTATTATCGCTATGACTGTTATTATTATACTTATTCTATTATTACTATCCCTATTACTCTTCTCTTTATCCTTATAACTGTTATTATTATCCTTATAACTATTATTATTATCCTCATTACTATTATTATTATCGCTATGACTGTTATTATTATCCTTATTCTATTATTACTATCCCTATTACTCTTGTCTCTATCCTTATAACTATTATTATTATGCTTATTACTATTATTGTTAGCACTATAACTATTATTATTATCCTTATTTCTATTATTATTATCGCTATGGCTGTTATTATTATCCTTATTCTATTATTAGTATCCCTATTACTCTTGTCTTTATCCTGCTATTTATTATTATTTCCCTTATTAATATTATTATTATCGCTATAGCTGTTATTATTATCCTTATTACTAGTATTATTAGCACTATAACTATTATGTTTATCCTTATTACTATTATTATTCGCACTATAACTATTATTATTATCCTTATTACTATTATTATTATCGCTATGACTGTTATTATTATCCTTATTCTATTATTACTATCCCTATTACTCTTGTCTCTATCCTTATAACTATTATTATTATGCTTATTACTATTATTGTTAGCACTATAACTGTTATTATTATCCTTATTTCTATTATTATTATCGCTATGACTGTTATTATTATACTTATTCTATTATTACTATCCCTATTACTATTGTCTTTATCCTTGTAAGTATTATTGTTATGCTTATTACTATTATTATTAGCACTAAAACTATTATTATTATCCTTATTACTATTATTATTATCGCTATGACTGTTATTATTATCCTTATTCTATTATTACTATCCCTATTACTCTTGTCTCTATCCTTATAATTATTATTATTTCCCTTATTACTATTACTATTCGCACTATAACTATTATTATTATCCTTATTACTATTATTATTATTGCTATAACTGTTATTATTATCCTTATTACTATTATTAATAGCGCTATAGCTATTATTATTATTATCGCTATGACTATTATTATTATGCTTATTCTACTATTACTATCCCTATTACTCTTGTCTCTATTCTTATAACAATTATTATTATGCTTATTACTATTATTATTATCGCTATAACTATTATTATTATCCTTACTACTATTATTATTATCGCTATGACTGTTATTATTATCCTTATTCTATTATTACTATCCCTATTACTCTTGTCTTTATCCTTATAACTATTATTAATTCGCTTATTACTATTATTATTATCATTATAACTGTTATTATTATCCTTATTCTATTATTACTATCCCTATTACTCTTGTCTCTATCCTTATAAATTTATTATTATGCTTATTACTATTATTATTACCACTATAACTATTATTATTATCCTTATTTCTATTATTATTATCGCAATGACTGTTATTATTATACTTCTTCCATTATTACTATCCCTATTACTCTTGTCTTTATCCTTATAACTATTATTGTTATGCTTATTACTATTATTATTAGCACTAAAGCTATTATTATTATCCTTATTACTATTATTATTATCGCTATGACTGTTATTATTATACTTATTCTATTATTACTATCCCTATTACTCTTGTCTCTATCCTTATAACTATTATTATTATCCTCATTACTATTATTATTATCGCTATGACCGTTATTATTATCCTTATTCTATTATTACTATCCCTATTACTCTTGTCTTTATCCTTATAGCTATTATTATTATCCTTATTACTATTATTATTATCGCTATAACTATTATTATTATCCTTATTACTATTATTATTATCGCAATGACTGTTATTATTATTCTTATTCTATTATTACTATCCCTATTACTCTTCTCTTTATCCTTATAACTATTATTATTATCCTTATTACTATTATTATTATCGCTATAACTATTATTATTATCCTTACTACTATTATTATTATCGCTATGACTGTTATTATTATCCTTATTCTATTATTACTATCCCTATTACTCTTGTCTCTATCCTTATAACTATTATTATTATGCTTATTACTATTATTGTTAGCACTATAACTATTATTATTATCCTTATTTCTATTATTATTATCGCTATGGCTGTTATTATTATCCTTATTCTATTATTAGTATCCCTATTACTCTTGTCTTTATCCTGCTATTTATTATTATTTCCCTTATTACTATTATTATTATCGCTATAACTGTTATTATTATCCTTATTACTAGTATTATTAGCACTATAACTATTATGTTTATCCTTATTACTATTATTATTCGCACTATAACTATTATTATTATCCTTATTACTATTATTATTATCGCTATGACTGTTATTATTATACTTATTCTATTATTACTATCCCTATTACTCTTGTCTTTATCCTCATAACTATTATTGTTATGCTTATTACTATTATTATTAGCACTAAAACTATTATTATTATCCTTATAACTATTATTATTATCCTTATAACTATTATTATTATCCTCATTACTATTATTATTATCGCTATGACTGTTATTATTATCCTTATTCTATTATTACTATCCCTATTACTCTTGCCTCTATCCTTATAACTATTATTATTATCCTCATTACTATTATTATTATCGCTATGACTGTTATTATTATCCTTATTCTATTATTACTATCCCTATTACTCTTGTCTTTATCCTTATTACTATTATTATTATCCTTATTACTATTATTATTATCGCTATAACTATTATTATTATCCTTATTACTATTATTATTATCGCAATGACTCTTATTATTATCCTTATTCTATTATTACTATCCCTATTACTCTTCTATTTATCCTTATAACTATTATTATTATCCTTATTACTATTATTGTTATCGCTATAACTGTTATTATTATCCTTATTCTATTATTACTATCCCTATTACTTTTGTCTTTATCCTTATAACTATTATTATTATCCTTATTACTATTATTATTATCGCTATAACTATTATTATTATCCTTATTACTATTATTATTATCGCAGTGACTGTTATTATTATTCTTATTCTATTATTACTATCCCTATTACTCTTCTCTTTATCCTTATAACTATTATTATTATCCTTATTACTATTATTATTATCGCTATAACTATTATTATTATCCTTACTACTATTATTATTATCGCTATGACTGTTATTATTATCCTTATTCTATTATTACTATCCCTATTACTCTTGTCTTTATCCTTATAACTATTATTATTTCGCTTATTACTATTATTATTATCATTATAACTGTTATTATTATCCTTATTCTATTATTACTATCCCTATTACTCTTGTCTCTATCCTTATAAATTTATTATTTTGCTTATTACTATTATTATTACCACTATAACTATTATTATTATCCTTATTTCTATTATTATTATCGCAATGACTGTTATTATTATACTTCTTCCATTATTACTATCCCTATTACTCTTGTCTTTATCCTGATATTTATTATTATTTCGCTTATTACTATTATTATTATCGCTATAACTGTTATTATTATCCTTATTACTAGTATTATTAGCACTATAACTATTATGGTTATCCTTATTACTATTATTATTCGCACTATAACTATTATTATTATCCTTATTACTATTATTATTATCGCTATGACTGTTATTATTATACTTATTCTATTATTACTATCCCTATTACTCTTGTCTTTATCCTTATAACTATTATTGTTATGCTTATTACTATTATTATTAGCACTAAAGCTATTATTATTATCCTTATTACTATTATTATTATCGCTATGACTGTTATTATTATACTTATTCTATTATTTCTATCCCTATTACTCTTGTCTCTATCCTTATAACTATTATTATTATCCTCATTACTATTATTATTATCGCTATGACTGTTATTATTATCCTTATTCTATTATTACTATCCCTATTACTCTTGTCTTTATCCTTATAACTATTATTATTATCCTTATTACTATTATTATTATCGCTATAACTATTATTATTATCCTTATTACTATTATTATTATCGCAATGACTGTTATTATTATTCTTATTCTATTATTACTATCCCTATTACTCTTCTCTTTATCCTTATAACTATTATTATTATCCTTATTACTATTATTATTATCGCTATAACTATTATTATTATCCTTACTACTATTATTATTATCGCTATGACTGTTATTATTATCCTTATTCTATTATTACCACCCCTATTACTCTTCTCTTTATCCTTATAACTATTATTATTATCCTTATAACTATTATTATTATCCTTATTACTATTATTATTATCGCTATGACTGTTATTATTATACTTATTCTATTATTACTATCCCTATTACTCTTGTCTTTATCCTTATAACTATTATTATTTCCCTTATTACTATTATTATTATCATTATAACTGTTATTATTATCCTTATTACTAGTATTATTATCTCTATAACTATTATTGTTATCCTCATTACTATTATTATTATCGCTATGACTGTTATTATTATCCTTATTCTATTATTACTATCCCTATTACTCTTGTCTCTATCCTTATAACTATTATTATTATGCTTATTACTATTATTGTTAGCACTATAACTATTATTATTATCCTTATTACTATTATTATTATCCTCATTACTATTATTATTATCGCTATGACTGTTATTATTATCCTTATTCTATTATTACTATCCCTATTACTCTTGTCTCTATCCTTATAACTATTATTATTATGCTTATTACTATTATTGTTAGCACTATAACTATTATTATTATCCTTATTTCTATTATTATTATCGCTATGGCTGTTATTATTATCCTTATTCTATTATTAGTATCCCTATGACTCTTGTCTTTATCCTGCTATTTATTATTATTTCCCTTATTACTATTATTATTATCGCTATAACTGTTATTATTATCCTTATTACTAGTATTATTAGCACTATAACTATTATGTTTATCCTTATTACTATTATTATTAGCACTAAAACTATTATTATTATCCTTATTACTATTATTATTATCGCTATGACTGTTATTATTATACTTATTCTTTTATTACTATCCCTATTACTCTTGTCTCTATCCTTATAACTATTATTATTATCCTCATTACTATTATTATCGCTATGACTGTTATTATTATACTTATTCTATTATTACTATCCCTATTACTCTTGTCTTTATCCTTATAATTATTATTATTTCCCTTATTACAATTATTATTATCGCTATAACTATTATTATTATCCTTATTACTATTATTATTATTGCTATAACTGTTATTATTATCCTTATTACTATTATTAATAGCGCTATAGCTATTATTATTATTATCGCTATGACTGTTATTATTATGCTTATTCTACTATTACTATCCCTATTACTCTTGTCTCTATTCTTATAACTATTATTATTATGCTTATTACTATTATTATTATCGCTATAACTATTATTATTATCCTTACTACTATTATTATTATCCTTACTACTATTATTATTATCGCTATGACTGTTATTATTATCCTTATTCTATTATTACTATCCCTATTACTCTTGTCTTTATCCTTATAACTATTATTATTTCGCTTATTACTATTATTATTATCATTATAACTGTTATTATTATCCTTATTACTAGTATTATTATCTCTATAACTATTATTGTTATCCTCATTACTATTATTATTATCGCTATGACTGTTATTATTATCCTTATTCTATTATTACTATCCCTATTACTCTTGTCTTTACCCTTATAACTATTATTATTATCCTTATTACTATTATTATTATCGCTATAACTATTATTATTATCCTTATTACTATTATTATTATCGCAATGACTGTTATTATTATTCTTATTCTATTATTACTATCCCTATTACTCTTCTCTTTATCCTTATAACTATTATTATTTCCCTTATTACTATTATTATTATCATTATAACTGTTATTATTATCCTTATTACTAGTATTATTATCTCTATAACTATTATTGTTATCCTCATTACTATTATTATTATCGCTATGACTGTTATTATTATCCTTATTCTATTATTACTATCCCTATTACTCTTGTCTTTATCCTTATAACTATTATTATTTCCCTTATTACTATTATTATTATCGTTATAACTGTTATTATTATCCTTATTACTAGTATTATTATCGCTATGACTGTTATTATTATACTTATTCTATTATTACTATCCCTATTACTCTTCTCTTTATCCTTATAACTATTATTATTATCCTTATAACTATTATTATTATCCTCATTACTATTATTATTATCGCTATGACTGTTATTATTATCCTTATTCTATTATTACTATCCCTATTACTCTTGTCTCTATCCTTATAAATTTATTATTATGCTTATTACTATTATTATTACCACTATAACTATTATTATTATCCTTATTTCTATTATTATTATCGCACTGACTGTTATTATTATACTTCTTCCATTATTACTATCCCTATTACTCTTGTCTTTATCCTGATATTTATTATTATTTCGCTTATTACTATTATTATTATCGCTATAACTGTTATTATTATCCTTATTACTAGTATTATTAGCACTATAACTATTATGGTTATCCTTATTACTATTATTATTCGCACTATAACTATTATTATTATCCTCATTACTATTATTATTATCGCTGTGACTATTATTATTATCCTTATTCTATTATTACTATCCCTATTACTCTTGTCTTTATCCTTATAACTATTATTATTATCCTTATTACTATTATTATTATCGCTATAACTATTATTATTATCCTTATTACTATTATTATTATCGCAATGACTGTTATTATTATTCTTATTCTATTATTACTATCCCTATTACTCTTCTCTTTATCATTATAACTGTTATTATTATCCTTATTACTAGTATTATTATCTCTATAACTATTATTGTTATCCTCATTACTATTATTATTATCGCTATGACTGTTATTATTATCCTTATTCTATTATTACTATCCCTATTACTCTTGTCTCTATCCTTATAACTATTATTATTATGCTTATTACTATTATTGTTAGCACTAAAACTATTATTATTATCCTTGTTACTATTATTATTATCGCTATGACTGTTATTATTATACTTATTCTTTTATTACTATCCCTATTACTCTTGTCTCTATCCTTATAACTATTATTATTATCCTCATTACTATTATTATTATCGCTATGACTGTAATTATTATCCTTATTCTATTATTACTATCCCTATTACTCTTGTCTTTATCCTTATAACTATTATTATTTTCCTTATTACTATTATTATTATCGTTATAACTGTTATTATTATCCTTATTACTAGTATTATTATCGCTATGACTGTTATTATTATACTTATTCTATTATTACTATCCCTATTACTCTTCTCTTTATCCTTATAACTATTATTATTATCCTTATAACTATTATTATTATCCTCATTACTATTATTATTATCGCTATGACTGTTATTATTATCCTTATTCTATTATTACTATCCCTATTACTCTTGTCTCTATCCTTATAACTATTATTATTATGCTTATTACTATTATTGTTAGCACTATAACTATTATTATTATCCTTATTTCTATTATTATTATCGCTATGGCTGTTATTATTATACTTATTCTATTATTACTATCCCTATTACTCTTGTCTCTATCCTTATAACTATTATTATTATCGTCATTACTATTATTATTATCGCTATGACTGTTATTATTATCCTTATTCTATTATTACTATCCCTATTACTCTTGTCTTTATCCTTATAACTATTATTATTTCCCTTATTACTATTATTATTATCGTTATAACTGTTATTATTATCCTTATTACTAGTATTATTATCGCTATGACTGTTATTATTATCCTTATTACTATTATTATTATCGCAATGACTGTTATTATTATTCTTATTCTATTATTACTATCCCTATTACTCTTCTCTTTATCCTTATAACTATTATTATTATCCTTATTACTATTATTATTATCGCTATAACTATTATTATTATCCTTACTACTATTATTATTATCGCTATGACTGTTATTATTATCCTTATTCTATTATTACTATCCCTATTACTCTTGTCTTTATCCTTATAACTATTATTATTTCGCTTATTACTATTATTATTATCATTATAACTGTTATTATTATCCTTATTCTATTATTACTATCCCTATTACTCTTGTCTCTATCCTTATAAATTTATTATTATGCTTATTACTATTATTATTACCACTATAACTATTATTATTATCCTTATTTCTATTATTATTATCGCAATGACTGTTATTATTATACTTCTTCCATTATTACTATCCCTATTACTCTTGTCTTTATCCTGATATTTATTATTATTTCGCTTATTACTATTATTATTATCGCTATAACTGTTATTATTATCCTTATTACTAGTATTATTAGCACTATAACTATTATGGTTATCCTTATTACTATTATTATTCGCACTATAACTATTATTATTATCCTTATTACTATTATTATTATCGCTATGACTGTTATTATTATACTTATTCTATTATTACTATCCCTATTACTCTTGTCTTTATCCTTATAACTATTATTGTTATGCTTATTACTATTATTATTAGCACTAAAGCTATTATTATTATCCTTATTACTATTATTATTATCGCTATGACTGTTATTATTATACTTATTCTATTATTTCTATCCCTATTACTCTTGTCTCTATCCTTATAACTATTATTATTATCCTCATTACTATTATTATTATCGCTATGACTGTTATTATTATCCTTATTCTATTATTACTATCCCTATTACTCTTGTCTTTATCCTTATAACTATTATTATTATCCTTATTACTATTATTATTATCGCTATAACTATTATTATTATCCTTATTACTATTATTATTATCGCAATGACTGTTATTATTATTCTTATTCTATTATTACTATCCCTATTACTCTTCTCTTTATCCTTATAACTATTATTATTATCCTTATTACTATTATTATTATCGCTATAACTATTATTATTATCCTTACTACTATTATTATTATCGCTATGACTGTTATTATTATCCTTATTCTATTATTACCACCCCTATTACTCTTCTCTTTATCCTTATAACTATTATTATTATCCTTATAACTATTATTATTATCCTTATTACTATTATTATTATCGCTATGACTGTTATTATTATACTTATTCTATTATTACTATCCCTATTACTCTTGTCTTTATCCTTATAACTATTATTATTTCCCTTATTACTATTATTATTATCATTATAACTGTTATTATTATCCTTATTACTAGTATTATTATCTCTATAACTATTATTGTTATCCTCATTACTATTATTATTATCGCTATGACTGTTATTATTATCCTTATTCTATTATTACTATCCCTATTACTCTTGTCTTTATCCTGCTATTTATTATTATTTCCCTTATTACTATTATTATTATCGCTATAACTGTTATTATTATCCTTATTACTAGTATTATTAGCACTATAACTATTATGTTTATCCTTATTACTATTATTATTAGCACTAAAACTATTATTATTATCCTTATTACTATTATTATTATCGCTATGACTGTTATTATTATACTTATTCTTTTATTACTATCCCTATTACTCTTGTCTCTATCCTTATAACTATTATTATTATCCTCATTACTATTATTATTATCGCTATGACTGTTATTATTATACTTATTCTATTATTACTATCCCTATTACTCTTGTCTTTATCCTTATAACTATTATTGTTATGCTTATTACTATTATTATTAGCACTAAAGCTATTATTATTATCCTTATTACTATTATTATTATCGCTATGACTGTTATTATTATACTTATTCTATTATTACTATCCCTATTACTCTTGTCTCTATCCTTATAACTATTATTATTATCCTCATTACTATTATTATTATCGCTATGACCGTTATTATTATCCTTATTCTATTATTACTATCCCTATTACTCTTGTCTTTATCCTTATAACTATTATTATTATCCTTATTACTATTATTATTATCGCTATAACTATTATTATTATCCTTATTACTATTATTATTATCGCAATGACTGTTATTATTATTCTTATTCTATTATTACTATCCCTATTACTCTTCTCTTTATCCTTATAACTATTATTATTATCCTTATTACTATTATTATTATCGCTATAACTATTATTATTACCCTTACTACTATTATTATTATCGCTATGACTGTTATTATTATCCTTATTCTATTATTACTATCCCTATTACTCTTCTCTTTATCCTTATAACTATTATTATTATCCTTATAACTATTATTATTATCCTTATTACTATTATTATTATCGCTATGACTGTTATTATTATACTTATTCTATTATTACTATCAATATTACTCTTGTCTTTATCCTTATAACTATTATTATTTCCCTTATTACTATTATTATTATCATTATAACTGTTATTATTATCCTTATTACTAGTATTATTATCTCTATAACTATTATTGTTATCCTCATTACTATTATTATTATCGCTATGACTGTTATTATTATCCTTATTCTATTATTACTATCCCTATTACTCTTGTCTCTATCCTTATAACTATTATTATTATGCTTATTACTATTATTGTTAGCACTATAACTATTATTATTATCCTTATTTCTATTATTATTATCGCTATGACTGTTATTATTATACTTATTCTATTATTACTATCCCTATTACTCTTGTCTTTATCCTTATAACTATTATTGTTATGCTTATTACTATTATTATTAGCACTAAAACTATTATTATTATCCTTATTACTATTATTATTATCGCTATGACTGTTATTATTATACTTATTCTTTTATTACTATCCCTATTACTCTTGTCTCTATCCTTATAACTATTATTATTATCCTCATTACTATTATTATTATCGCTATGACTGTTATTATTATCCTTATTCTATTATTACTATCCCTATTACTCTTGTCTTTATCCTTATAACTATTATTATTTCCCTTATTACTATTATTATTATCGTTATAACTGTTATTATTATCCTTATTACTAGTATTATTATCGCTATGACTGTTATTATTATACTTATTCTATTATTACTATCCCTATTACTCTTGTCTTTATCCTTATAACCATTATTGTTATGCTTATTACTATTATTATTAGCACTAAAACTATTATTATTATCCTTATTACTATTATTATTATCGCTATGACTGTTATTATTATACTTATTCTATTATTACTATCCCTATTACTCTTGTCTCTATCCTTATAACTATTATTATTATCCTCATTACTATTATTATTATCGCTATGACTGTTATTATTATCCTTATTCTATTATTACTATCCCTATTACTCTTGTCTTTATCCTTATAACTATTATTATTTCCCTTATTACTATTATTATTATCGTTATAACTGTTATTATTATCCTTATTACTAGTATTATTATCGCTATGACTGTTATTATTATACTTATTCTATTATTACTATCCCTATTACTCTTCTCTTTATCCTTATAACTGTTATTATTATCCTTATAACTATTATTATTATCCTCATTACTATTATTATTATCGCTATGACTGTTATTATTATCCTTATTCTATTATTACTATCCCTATTACTCTTGTCTCTATCCTTATAACTATTATTATTATGCTTATTACTATTATTGTTAGCACTATAACTATTATTATTATCCTTATTTCTATTATTATTATCGCTATGGCTGTTATTATTATCCTTATTCTATTATTAGTATCCCTATTACTCTTGTCTTTATCCTGCTATTTATTATTATTTCCCTTATTAATATTATTATTATCGCTATAGCTGTTATTATTATCCTTATTACTAGTATTATTAGCACTATAACTATTATGTTTATCCTTATGACTATTATTATTCGCACTATAACTATTATTATTATCCTTATTACTATTATTATTATCGCTATGACTGTTATTATTATACTTATTCTATTATTACTATCCCTATTACTCTTGTCTTTATCCTCATAACTATTATTGTTATGCTTATTACTATTATTATTAGCACTAAAACTATTATTATTATCCTTATAACTATTATTATTATCCTCATTACTGTTATTATTATCGCTATGACTGTTATTATTATCCTTATTCTATTATTACTATCCCTATTACTCTTGTCTCTATCCTTATAACTATTATTATTATGCTTATTACTATTATTGTTAGCACTATAACTGTTATTATTATCCTTATTTCTATTATTATTATCGCTATGACTGTTATTATTATACTTATTCTATTATTACTATCCCTATTACTATTGTCTTTATCCTTGTAAGTATTATTGTTATGCTTATTACTATTATTATTAGCACTAAAACTATTATTATTATCCTTATTACTATTATTATTATCGCTATGACTGTTATTATTATCCTTATTCTATTATTACTATCCCTATTACTCTTGTCTCTATCCTTATAATTATTATTATTTCCCTTATTACTATTACTATTCGCACTATAACTATTATTATTATCCTTATTACTATTATTATTATTGCTATAACTGTTATTATTATCCTTATTACTATTATTAATAGCGCTATAGCTATTATTATTATTATCGCTATGACTGTTATTATTATGCTTATTCTACTATTACTATCCCTATTACTCTTGTCTTTATCCTTATAACTATTATTATTTCCCTTATTACTATTATTATTATCGTTATAACTGTTATTATTATCCTTATTACTAGTATTATTATCGCTATGACTGTTATTATTATACTTATTCTATTATTACTATCCCTATTACTCTTGTCTTTATCCTTATAACTATTATTATTTCCCTTATTACTATTATTATTATCGTTATAACTGTTATTATTATCCTTATTACTAGTATTATTATCGCTATGACTGTTATTATTATACTTATTCTATTATTACTATCCCTATTACTCTTGTCTTTATCCTTATAACCATTATTGTTATGCTTATTACTATTATTATTAGCACTAAAACTATTATTATTATCCTTATTACTATTATTATTATCGCTATGACTGTTATTATTATACTTATTCTATTATTACTATCCCTATTACTCTTGTCTCTATCCTTATAACTATTATTATTATCCTCATTACTATTATTATTATCGCTATGACTGTTATTATTATCCTTATTCTATTATTACTATCCCTATTACTCTTGTCTTTATCCTTATAACTATTATTATTTCCCTTATTACTATTATTATTATCGTTATAACTGTTATTATTATCCTTATTACTAGTATTATTATCGCTATGACTGTTATTATTATACTTATTCTATTATTACTATCCCTATTACTCTTCTCTTTATCCTTATAACTGTTATTATTATCCTTATAACTATTATTATTATCCTCATTACTATTATTATTATCGCTATGACTGTTATTATTATCCTTATTCTATTATTACTATCCCTATTACTCTTGTCTCTATCCTTATAACTATTATTATTATGCTTATTACTATTATTGTTAGCACTATAACTATTATTATTATCCTTATTTCTATTATTATTATCGCTATGGCTGTTATTATTATCCTTATTCTATTATTAGTATCCCTATTACTCTTGTCTTTATCCTGCTATTTATTATTATTTCCCTTATTAATATTATTATTATCGCTATAGCTGTTATTATTATCCTTATTACTAGTATTATTAGCACTATAACTATTATGTTTATCCTTATTACTATTATTATTCGCACTATAACTATTATTATTATCCTTATTACTATTATTATTATCGCTATGACTGTTATTATTATCCTTATTCTATTATTACTATCCCTATTACTCTTGTCTCTATCCTTATAACTATTATTATTATGCTTATTACTATTATTGTTAGCACTATAACTGTTATTATTATCCTTATTTCTATTATTATTATCGCTATGACTGTTATTATTATACTTATTCTATTATTACTATCCCTATTACTATTGTCTTTATCCTTGTAAGTATTATTGTTATGCTTATTACTATTATTATTAGCACTAAAACTATTATTATTATCCTTATTACTATTATTATTATCGCTATGACTGTTATTATTATCCTTATTCTATTATTACTATCCCTATTACTCTTGTCTCTATCCTTATAATTATTATTATTTCCCTTATTACTATTACTATTCGCACTATAACTATTATTATTATCCTTATTACTATTATTATTATTGCTATAACTGTTATTATTATCCTTATTACTATTATTAATAGCGCTATAGCTATTATTATTATTATCGCTATGACTGTTATTATTATGCTTATTCTACTATTACTATCCCTATTACTCTTGTCTCTATTCTTATAACAATTATTATTATGCTTATTACTATTATTATTATCGCTATAACTATTATTATTATCCTTACTACTATTATTATTATCGCTATGACTGTTATTATTATCCTTATTCTATTATTACTATCCCTATTACTCTTGTCTTTATCCTTATAACTATTATTAATTCGCTTATTACTATTATTATTATCATTATAACTGTTATTATTATCCTTATTCTATTATTACTATCCCTATTACTCTTGTCTCTATCCTTATAAATTTATTATTATGCTTATTACTATTATTATTACCACTATAACTATTATTATTATCCTTATTTCTATTATTATTATCGCAATGACTGTTATTATTATACTTCTTCCATTATTACTATCCCTATTACTCTTGTCTTTATCCTTATAACTATTATTGTTATGCTTATTACTATTATTATTAGCACTAAAGCTATTATTATTATCCTTATTACTATTATTATTATCGCTATGACTGTTATTATTATACTTATTCTATTATTACTATCCCTATTACTCTTGTCTCTATCCTTATAACTATTATTATTATCCTCATTACTATTATTATTATCGCTATGACCGTTATTATTATCCTTATTCTATTATTACTATCCCTATTACTCTTGTCTTTATCCTTATAGCTATTATTATTATCCTTATTACTATTATTATTATCGCTATAACTATTATTATTATCCTTATTACTATTATTATTATCGCAATGACTGTTATTATTTTTCTTATTCTATTATTACTATCCCTATTACTCTTCTCTTTATCCTTATAACTATTATTATTATCCTTATTACTATTATTATTATCGCTATAACTATTATTATTATCCTTACTACTATTATTATTATCGCTATGACTGTTATTATTATCCTTATTCTATTATTACTATCCCTATTACTCTTGTCTCTATCCTTATAACTATTATTATTATGCTTATTACTATTATTGTTAGCACTATAACTATTATTATTATCCTTATTTCTATTATTATTATCGCTATGGCTGTTATTATTATCCTTATTCTATTATTAGTATCCCTATTACTCTTGTCTTTATCCTGCTATTTATTATTATTTCCCTTATTACTATTATTATTATCGCTATAACTGTTATTATTATCCTTATTACTAGTATTATTAGCACTATAACTATTATGTTTATCCTTATTACTATTATTATTCGCACTATAACTATTATTATTATCCTTATTACTATTATTATTATCGCTATGACTGTTATTATTATACTTATTCTATTATTACTATCCCTATTACTCTTGTCTTTATCCTCATAACTATTATTGTTATGCTTATTACTATTATTATTAGCACTAAAACTATTATTATTATCCTTATAACTATTATTATTATCCTTATAACTATTATTATTATCCTCATTACTATTATTATTATCGCTATGACTGTTATTATTATCCTTATTCTATTATTACTATCCCTATTACTCTTGCCTCTATCCTTATAACTATTATTATTATCCTCATTACTATTATTATTATCGCTATGACTGTTATTATTATCCTTATTCTATTATTACTATCCCTATTACTCTTGTCTTTATCCTTATTACTATTATTATTATCCTTATTACTATTATTATTATCGCTATAACTATTATTATTATCCTTATTACTATTATTATTATCGCAATGACTCTTATTATTATCCTTATTCTATTATTACTATCCCTATTACTCTTCTATTTATCCTTATAACTATTATTATTATCCTTATTACTATTATTGTTATCGCTATAACTGTTATTATTATCCTTATTCTATTATTACTATCCCTATTACTTTTGTCTTTATCCTTATAACTATTATTATTATCCTTATTACTATTATTATTATCGCTATAACTATTATTATTATCCTTATTACTATTATTATTATCGCAGTGACTGTTATTATTATTCTTATTCTATTATTACTATCCCTATTACTCTTCTCTTTATCCTTATAACTATTATTATTATCCTTATTACTATTATTATTATCGCTATAACTATTATTATTATCCTTACTACTATTATTATTATCGCTATGACTGTTATTATTATCCTTATTCTATTATTACTATCCCTATTACTCTTGTCTTTATCCTTATAACTATTATTATTTCGCTTATTACTATTATTATTATCATTATAACTGTTATTATTATCCTTATTCTATTATTACTATCCCTATTACTCTTGTCTCTATCCTTATAAATTTATTATTATGCTTATTACTATTATTATTACCACTATAACTATTATTATTATCCTTATTTCTATTATTATTATCGCAATGACTGTTATTATTATACTTCTTCCATTATTACTATCCCTATTACTCTTGTCTTTATCCTGATATTTATTATTATTTCGCTTATTACTATTATTATTATCGCTATAACTGTTATTATTATCCTTATTACTAGTATTATTAGCACTATAACTATTATGGTTATCCTTATTACTATTATTATTCGCACTATAACTATTATTATTATCCTTATTACTATTATTATTATCGCTATGACTGTTATTATTATACTTATTCTATTATTACTATCCCTATTACTCTTGTCTTTATCCTTATAACTATTATTGTTATGCTTATTACTATTATTATTAGCACTAAAGCTATTATTATTATCCTTATTACTATTATTATTATCGCTATGACTGTTATTATTATACTTATTCTATTATTTCTATCCCTATTACTCTTGTCTCTATCCTTATAACTATTATTATTATCCTCATTACTATTATTATTATCGCTATGACTGTTATTATTATCCTTATTCTATTATTACTATCCCTATTACTCTTGTCTTTATCCTTATAACTATTATTATTATCCTTATTACTATTATTATTATCGCTATAACTATTATTATTATCCTTATTACTATTATTATTATCGCAATGACTGTTATTATTATTCTTATTCTATTATTACTATCCCTATTACTCTTCTCTTTATCCTTATAACTATTATTATTATCCTTATTACTATTATTATTATCGCTATAACTATTATTATTATCCTTACTACTATTATTATTATCGCTATGACTGTTATTATTATCCTTATTCTATTATTACCACCCCTATTACTCTTCTCTTTATCCTTATAACTATTATTATTATCCTTATAACTATTATTATTATCCTTATTACTATTATTATTATCGCTATGACTGTTATTATTATACTTATTCTATTATTACTATCCCTATTACTCTTGTCTTTATCCTTATAACTATTATTATTTCCCTTATTACTATTATTATTATCATTATAACTGTTATTATTATCCTTATTACTAGTATTATTATCTCTATAACTATTATTGTTATCCTCATTACTATTATTATTATCGCTATGACTGTTATTATTATCCTTATTCTATTATTACTATCCCTATTACTCTTGTCTCTATCCTTATAACTATTATTATTATGCTTATTACTATTATTGTTAGCACTATAACTATTATTATTATCCTTATTACTATTATTATTATCCTCATTACTATTATTATTATCGCTATGACTGTTATTATTATCCTTATTCTATTATTACTATCCCTATTACTCTTGTCTCTATCCTTATAACTATTATTATTATGCTTATTACTATTATTGTTAGCACTATAACTATTATTATTATCCTTATTTCTATTATTATTATCGCTATGGCTGTTATTATTATCCTTATTCTATTATTAGTATCCCTATGACTCTTGTCTTTATCCTGCTATTTATTATTATTTCCCTTATTACTATTATTATTATCGCTATAACTGTTATTATTATCCTTATTACTAGTATTATTAGCACTATAACTATTATGTTTATCCTTATTACTATTATTATTAGCACTAAAACTATTATTATTATCCTTATTACTATTATTATTATCGCTATGACTGTTATTATTATACTTATTCTTTTATTACTATCCCTATTACTCTTGTCTCTATCCTTATAACTATTATTATTATCCTCATTACTATTATTATTATCGCTATGACTGTTATTATTATACTTATTCTATTATTACTATCCCTATTACTCTTGTCTTTATCCTTATAATTATTATTATTTCCCTTATTACAATTATTATTATCGCTATAACTATTATTATTATCCTTATTACTATTATTATTATTGCTATAACTGTTATTATTATCCTTATTACTATTATTAATAGCGCTATAGCTATTATTATTATTATCGCTATGACTGTTATTATTATGCTTATTCTACTATTACTATCCCTATTACTCTTGTCTCTATTCTTATAACTATTATTATTATGCTTATTACTATTATTATTATCGCTATAACTATTATTATTATCCTTACTACTATTATTATTATCCTTACTACTATTATTATTATCGCTATGACTGTTATTATTATCCTTATTCTATTATTACTATCCCTATTACTCTTGTCTTTATCCTTATAACTATTATTATTTCGCTTATTACTATTATTATTATCATTATAACTGTTATTATTATCCTTATTACTAGTATTATTATCTCTATAACTATTATTGTTATCCTCATTACTATTATTATTATCGCTATGACTGTTATTATTATCCTTATTCTATTATTACTATCCCTATTACTCTTGTCTTTACCCTTATAACTATTATTATTATCCTTATTACTATTATTATTATCGCTATAACTATTATTATTATCCTTATTACTATTATTATTATCGCAATGACTGTTATTATTATTCTTATTCTATTATTACTATCCCTATTACTCTTCTCTTTATCCTTATAACTATTATTATTTCCCTTATTACTATTATTATTATCATTATAACTGTTATTATTATCCTTATTACTAGTATTATTATCTCTATAACTATTATTGTTATCCTCATTACTATTATTATTATCGCTATGACTGTTATTATTATCCTTATTCTATTATTACTATCCCTATTACTCTTGTCTTTATCCTTATAACTATTATTATTTCCCTTATTACTATTATTATTATCGTTATAACTGTTATTATTATCCTTATTACTAGTATTATTATCGCTATGACTGTTATTATTATACTTATTCTATTATTACTATCCCTATTACTCTTCTCTTTATCCTTATAACTATTATTATTATCCTTATAACTATTATTATTATCCTCATTACTATTATTATTATCGCTATGACTGTTATTATTATCCTTATTCTATTATTACTATCCCTATTACTCTTGTCTCTATCCTTATAAATTTATTATTATGCTTATTACTATTATTATTACCACTATAACTATTATTATTATCCTTATTTCTATTATTATTATCGCACTGACTGTTATTATTATACTTCTTCCATTATTACTATCCCTATTACTCTTGTCTTTATCCTGATATTTATTATTATTTCGCTTATTACTATTATTATTATCGCTATAACTGTTATTATTATCCTTATTACTAGTATTATTAGCACTATAACTATTATGGTTATCCTTATTACTATTATTATTCGCACTATAACTATTATTATTATCCTCATTACTATTATTATTATCGCTGTGACTATTATTATTATCCTTATTCTATTATTACTATCCCTATTACTCTTGTCTTTATCCTTATAACTATTATTATTATCCTTATTACTATTATTATTATCGCTATAACTATTATTATTATCCTTATTACTATTATTATTATCGCAATGACTGTTATTATTATTCTTATTCTATTATTACTATCCCTATTACTCTTCTCTTTATCATTATAACTGTTATTATTATCCTTATTACTAGTATTATTATCTCTATAACTATTATTGTTATCCTCATTACTATTATTATTATCGCTATGACTGTTATTATTATCCTTATTCTATTATTACTATCCCTATTACTCTTGTCTCTATCCTTATAACTATTATTATTATGCTTATTACTATTATTGTTAGCACTAAAACTATTATTATTATCCTTGTTACTATTATTATTATCGCTATGACTGTTATTATTATACTTATTCTTTTATTACTATCCCTATTACTCTTGTCTCTATCCTTATAACTATTATTATTATCCTCATTACTATTATTATTATCGCTATGACTGTAATTATTATCCTTATTCTATTATTACTATCCCTATTACTCTTGTCTTTATCCTTATAACTATTATTATTTTCCTTATTACTATTATTATTATCGTTATAACTGTTATTATTATCCTTATTACTAGTATTATTATCGCTATGACTGTTATTATTATACTTATTCTATTATTACTATCCCTATTACTCTTCTCTTTATCCTTATAACTATTATTATTATCCTTATAACTATTATTATTATCCTCATTACTATTATTATTATCGCTATGACTGTTATTATTATCCTTATTCTATTATTACTATCCCTATTACTCTTGTCTCTATCCTTATAACTATTATTATTATGCTTATTACTATTATTGTTAGCACTATAACTATTATTATTATCCTTATTTCTATTATTATTATCGCTATGGCTGTTATTATTATACTTATTCTATTATTACTATCCCTATTACTCTTGTCTCTATCCTTATAACTATTATTATTATCGTCATTACTATTATTATTATCGCTATGACTGTTATTATTATCCTTATTCTATTATTACTATCCCTATTACTCTTGTCTTTATCCTTATAACTATTATTATTTCCCTTATTACTATTATTATTATCGTTATAACTGTTATTATTATCCTTATTACTAGTATTATTATCGCTATGACTGTTATTATTATCCTTATTACTATTATTATTATCGCAATGACTGTTATTATTATTCTTATTCTATTATTACTATCCCTATTACTCTTCTCTTTATCCTTATAACTATTATTATTATCCTTATTACTATTATTATTATCGCTATAACTATTATTATTATCCTTACTACTATTATTATTATCGCTATGACTGTTATTATTATCCTTATTCTATTATTACTATCCCTATTACTCTTGTCTTTATCCTTATAACTATTATTATTTCGCTTATTACTATTATTATTATCATTATAACTGTTATTATTATCCTTATTCTATTATTACTATCCCTATTACTCTTGTCTCTATCCTTATAAATTTATTATTATGCTTATTACTATTATTATTACCACTATAGCTATTATTATTATCCTTATTTCTATTATTATTATCGCAATGACTGTTATTATTATACTTCTTCCATTATTACTATCCCTATTACTCTTGTCTTTATCCTGATATTTATTATTATTTCGCTTATTACTATTATTATTATCGCTATAACTGTTATTATTATCCTTATTACTAGTATTATTAGCACTATAACTATTATGGTTATCCTTATTACTATTATTATTCGCACTATAACTATTATTATTATCCTTATTACTATTATTATTATCGCTATGACTGTTATTATTATACTTATTCTATTATTACTATCCCTATTACTCTTGTCTTTATCCTTATAACTATTATTGTTATGCTTATTACTATTATTATTAGCACTAAAGCTATTATTATTATCCTTATTACTATTATTATTATCGCTATGACTGTTATTATTATACTTATTCTATTATTTCTATCCCTATTACTCTTGTCTCTATCCTTATAACTATTATTATTATCCTCATTACTATTATTATTATCGCTATGACTGTTATTATTATCCTTATTCTATTATTACTATCCCTATTACTCTTGTCTTTATCCTTATAACTATTATTATTATCCTTATTACTATTATTATTATCGCTATAACTATTATTATTATCCTTATTACTATTATTATTATCGCAATGACTGTTATTATTATTCTTATTCTATTATTACTATCCCTATTACTCTTCTCTTTATCCTTATAACTATTATTATTATCCTTATTACTATTATTATTATCGCTATAACTATTATTATTATCCTTACTACTATTATTATTATCGCTATGACTGTTATTATTATCCTTATTCTATTATTACCACCCCTATTACTCTTCTCTTTATCCTTATAACTATTATTATTATCCTTATAACTATTATTATTATCCTTATTACTATTATTATTATCGCTATGACTGTTATTATTATACTTATTCTATTATTACTATCCCTATTACTCTTGTCTTTATCCTTATAACTATTATTATTTCCCTTATTACTATTATTATTATCATTATAACTGTTATTATTATCCTTATTGCTAGTATTATTATCTCTATAACTATTATTGTTATCCTCATTACTATTATTATTATCGCTATGACTGTTATTATTATCCTTATTCTATTATTACTATCCCTATTACTCTTGTCTTTATCCTGCTATTTATTATTATTTCCCTTATTACTATTATTATTATCGCTATAACTGTTATTATTATCCTTATTACTAGTATTATTAGCACTATAACTATTATGTTTATCCTTATTACTATTATTATTAGCACTAAAACTATTATTATTATCCTTATTACTATTATTATTATCGCTATGACTGTTATTATTATACTTATTCTTTTATTACTATCCCTATTACTCTTGTCTCTATCCTTATAACTATTATTATTATCCTCATTACTATTATTATTATCGCTATGACTGTTATTATTATACTTATTCTATTATTACTATCCCTATTACTCTTGTCTTTATCCTTATAATTATTATTATTTCCCTTATTACAATTATTATTATCGCTATAACTATTATTATTATCCTTATTACTATTACTATTCGCACTATAACTATTATTATTATCCTTATTACTATTATTATTATTGCTATAACTGTTATTATTATCCTTATTACTATTATTAATAGCGCTATAGCTATTATTATTATTATCGCTATGACTGTTATTATTATGCTTATTCTACTATTACTATCCCTATTACTCTTGTCTCTATTCTTATAACTATTATTATTATGCTTATTACTATTATTATTATCGCTATAACTATTATTATTATCCTTACTACTATTATTATTATCCTTACTACTATTATTATTATCGCTATGACTGTTATTATTATCCTTATTCTATTATTACTATCCCTATTACTCTTGTCTTTATCCTTATAACTATTATTATTTCGCTTATTACTATTATTATTATCATTATAACTGTTATTATTATCCTTATTACTAGTATTATTATCTCTATAACTATTATTGTTATCCTCATTACTATTATTATTATCGCTATGACTGTTATTATTATCCTTATTCTATTATTACTATCCCTATTACTCTTGTCTTTACCCTTATAACTATTATTATTATCCTTATTACTATTATTATTATCGCTATAACTATTATTATTATCCTTATTACTATTATTATTATCGCAATGACTGTTATTATTATTCTTATTCTATTATTACTATCCCTATTACTCTTCTCTTTATCCTTATAACTATTATTATTTCCCTTATTACTATTATTATTATCATTATAACTGTTATTATTATCCTTATTACTAGTATTATTATCTCTATAACTATTATTGTTATCCTCATTACTATTATTATTATCGCTATGACTGTTATTATTATCCTTATTCTATTATTACTATCCCTATTACTCTTGTCTTTATCCTTATAACTATTATTATTTCCCTTATTACTATTATTATTATCGTTATAACTGTTATTATTATCCTTATTACTAGTATTATTATCGCTATGACTGTTATTATTATACTTATTCTATTATTACTATCCCTATTACTCTTCTCTTTATCCTTATAACTATTATTATTATCCTTATAACTATTATTATTATCCTCATTACTATTATTATTATCGCTATGACTGTTATTATTATCCTTATTCTATTATTACTATCCCTATTACTCTTGTCTCTATCCTTATAAATTTATTATTATGCTTATTACTATTATTATTACCACTATAACTATTATTATTATCCTTATTTCTATTATTATTATCGCACTGACTGTTATTATTATACTTCTTCCATTATTACTATCCCTATTACTCTTGTCTTTATCCTGATATTTATTATTATTTCGCTTATTACTATTATTATTATCGCTATAACTGTTATTATTATCCTTATTACTAGTATTATTAGCACTATAACTATTATGGTTATCCTTATTACTATTATTATTCGCACTATAACTATTATTATTATCCTCATTACTATTATTATTATCGCTGTGACTGTTACTATTATCCTTATTCTATTATTACTATCCCTATTACTCTTGTCTTTATCCTTATAACTATTATTATTATCCTTATTACTATTATTATTATCGCTATAACTATTATTATTATCCTTATTACTATTATTATTATCGCAATGACTGTTATTATTATTCTTATTCTATTATTACTATCCCTATTACTCTTCTCTTTATCATTATAACTGTTATTATTATCCTTATTACTAGTATTATTATCTCTATAACTATTATTGTTATCCTCATTACTATTATTATTATCGCTATGACTGTTATTATTATCCTTATTCTATTATTACTATCCCTATTACTCTTGTCTCTATCCTTATAACTATTATTATTATGCTTACTACTATTATTGTTAGCACTAAAACTATTATTATTATCCTTGTTACTATTATTATTATCGCTATGACTGTTATTATTATACTTATTCTTTTATTACTATCCCTATTACTCTTGTCTCTATCCTTATAACTATTATTATTATCCTCATTACTATTATTATTATCGCTATGACTGTTATTATTATCCTTATTCTATTATTACTATCCCTATTACTCTTGTCTTTATCCTTATAACTATTATTATTTTCCTTATTACTATTATTATTATCGTTATAACTGTTATTATTATCCTTATTACTAGTATTATTATCGCTATGACTGTTATTATTATACTTATTCTATTATTACTATCCCTATTACTCTTCTCTTTATCCTTATAACTATTATTATTATCCTTATAACTATTATTATTATCCTCATTACTATTATTATTATCGCTATGACTGTTATTATTATCCTTATTCTATTATTACTATCCCTATTACTCTTGTCTCTATCCTTATAACTATTATTATTATGCTTATTACTATTATTGTTAGCACTATAACTATTATTATTATCCTTATTTCTATTATTATTATCGCTATGGCTGTTATTATTATACTTATTCTATTATTACTATCCCTATTACTCTTGTCTCTATCCTTATAACTATTATTATTATCGTCATTACTATTATTATTATCGCTATGACTGTTATTATTATCCTTATTCTATTATTACTATCCCTATTACTCTTGTCTTTATCCTTATAACTATTATTATTTCCCTTATTACTATTATTATTATCGTTATAACTGTTATTATTATCCTTATTACTAGTATTATTATCGCTATGACTGTTATTATTATCCTTATTCTATTATTACTATCCCTATTACTCTTGTCTCTATCCTTATAACTATTATTATTATGCTTATTACTATTATTGTTAGCACTATAACTATTATTATTATCCTTATTTCTATTATTATTATCGCTATGGCTGTTATTATTATACTTATTCTATTATTACTATCCCTATTACTCTTGTCTCTATCCTTATAACTATTATTATTATCCTCATTACTATTATTATTATCGCTATGACTGTTATTATTATCCTTATTCTATTATTACTATCCCTATTACTCTTGTCTTTATCCTTATAACTATTATTATTTCCCTTATTACTATTATTATTATCGTTATAACTGTTATTATTATCCTTATTACTAGTATTATTATCGCTATGACTGTTATTATTATACTTATTCTATTATTACTATCCCTATTACACTTCTCTTTATCCTTATAACTATTATTATAATCCTTATAACTATTATTATTATCCTCAATACTATTATTATTATCGCTATGACTGTTATTATTATCCTTATTCTATTATTACTATCCCTATTACTCTTGCCTCTATCCTTATAACTATTATTATTATGCTTATTACTATTATTGTTAGCACTATAACTATTATTATTATCCTTATTTCTATTATTATTATCGCTATGGCTGTTATTATTATCCTTATTCTATTATTATTATCGCTATGGCTGTTATTATTATCCTTATTCTATTATTAGTATCCCTATTCCTCTTGTCTTTATCCTGCTATTTATTATTATTTCCCTTATTAATATTATTATTATCGCTATAACTGTTATTATTATCCTTATTACTAGTATTATTAGCACTATAACTATTATGTTTATCCTTATTACTATTATTATTCGCACTATAACTATTATTATTATCCTTATTACTATTATTATTATCGCTATGACTGTTATTATTATACTTATTCTATTATTACTATCCCTATTACTCTTGTCTTTATCCTCATAACTATTATTGTTATGCTTATTACTATTATTATTAGCACTAAAACTATTATTATTATCCTTATAACTATTATTATTATCCTTATAACTATTATTATTATCCTCATTACTGTTATTATTATCGCTATGACTGTTATTATTATCCTTATTCTATTATTACTATCCCTATTACTCTTGTCTCTATCCTTATAACTATTATTATTATGCTTATTACTATTATTGTTAGCACTATAACTGTTATTATTATCCTTATTTCTATTATTATTATCGCTATGACTGTTATTATTATACTTATTCTATTATTACTATCCCTATTACTCTTGCCTCTATCCTTATAACTATTATTATTATCCTCATTACTATTATTATTATCGCTATGACTGTTATTATTATCCTTATTCTATTATTACTATCCCTATTACTCTTGTCTTTATCCTTATAACTATTATTATTATCCTTATTACTATTATTATTATCGCTATAACTATTATTATTATCCTTATTACTATTATTATTATCGCAATGACTGTTATTATTATCCTTATTCTATTATTACTATCCCTATTACTCTTCTCTTTATCCTTATAACTATTATTATTATCCTTATTACTATTATTATTATCGCTATAACTATTATTATTATCCTTACTACTATTATTATTATCGCTATGACTGTTATTATTATCCTTATTCTATTATTACTATCCCTATTACTCTTGTCTCTATCCTTATAATTATTATTATTTCCCTTATTACAATTATTATTATCGCTATAACTATTATTATTATCCTTATTACTATTACTATTCGCACTATAACTATTATTATTATCCTTATTACTATTATTATTATTGCTATAACTGTTATTATTATCCTTATTACTATTATTAATAGCGCTATAGCTATTATTATTATTATCGCTATGACTGTTATTATTATGCTTATTCTACTATTACTATCCCTATTACTCTTCTCTTTATCCTTATAACTATTATTATTATCCTTATAACTATTATTATTATCCTTATTACTATTATTATTATCGCTATGACTGTTATTATTATACTTATTCTATTATTACTATCCCTATTACTCTTGTCTTTATCCTTATAACTATTATTATTTCCCTTATTACTATTATAATTATCATTATAACTGTTATTATTATCCTTATTACTAGTATTATTATCTCTATAACTATTATTGTTATCCATATTACTATTATTATTATCGCTATGACTGTTATTATTATCCTTATTCTATTATTACTATCCCTATTACCCTTGTCTCTATCCTTATAACTATTATTGTTATGCTTATTACTATTATTATTAGCACTAAAACTATTATTATTATCCTTATTACTATTATTATTATCGCTATGACTGTTATTATTATACTTATTCTTTTATTACTATCCCTATTACTCTTGTCTCTATCCTTATAACTATTATTATTATCCTCATTACTATTATTATTATCGCTATGACTGTTATTATTATCCTTATTCTATTATTACTATCCCTATTACTCTTGTCTTTATCCTTATAACTATTATTATTTCCCATATTACTATTATTATTATCGTTATAACTGTTATTATTATCCTTATTACTAGTATTATTATCGCTATGACTGTTATTATTATACTTATTCTATTATTACTATCCCTATTACTCTTGTCTTTATCCTTATAACCATTATTGTTATGCTTATTACTATTATTATTAGCACTAAAACTATTATTATTATCCTTATTACTATTATTATTATCGCTATGACTGTTATTATTATACTTATTCTATTATTACTATCCCTATTACTCTTGTCTCTATCCTTATAACTATTATTATTATCCTCATTACTATTATTATTATCGCTATGACTGTTATTATTATCCTTATTCTATTATTACTATCCCTATTACTCTTGTCTTTATCCTTATAACTATTATTATTTCCCTTATTACTATTATTATTATCGTTATAACTGTTATTATTATCCTTATTACTAGTATTATTATCGCTATGACTGTTATTATTATACTTATTCTATTATTACTATCCCTATTACTCTTCTCTTTATCCTTATAACTATTATTATTATCCTTATAACTATTATTATTATCCTCATTACTATTATTATTATCGCTATGACTGTTATTATTATCCTTATTCTATTATTACTATCCCTATTACTCTTGTCTTTATCCTTATAACTATTATTATTTCCCTTATTACTATTATTATTATCGTTATAACTGTTATTATTATCCTTAT